>LACB01000673.1:0-12631 GCA_030142185.1 Penicillium thymicola
GGGGGGGGGAAGGAGGGGAGGGAATGAGGTACATACCGATAAGGCTGGAGTGACTTAAATTCCGCTTTTTATACGGATGACTGAAGCCGGGTCCCGGAATTGGCAGATGGGGGATAATGAAGGGAACAGAGGTTGGCCAGGTGTGGTCACGTGGTGTTGAAACCTAAGGCAGAAAACCACGGGAGGCAAAGGGCGTTTAAAGATGGGATTTGGGGGGAAGGGGGGAATGGGGGAATGGGAGGGGAAGTAAGAAGGCTGGGGGTAAACTAAAATGTTAGCAAATCATAGACAAGGAAGGTCAGTCTTGATGCTTTTTTCAAAAGAGCCAAGATATAATCATGGGAAGTAAGTATTCCTCCAGCAAAACCACAAACGGGTTACAGAAGGCACCAAGAAAAAAAAGAAGGGGTGCGTGGTCACAACCAAATCATATCAATACATGTAATAAAATGTATCATAATTGTAATATAATATGGGTAGAACGAAAATAAAAAAGACAAACGAAACAAATAAGAAACTGGCGTACTTACCAATTCACAAGATCCGTTCAGTTAGGGATGAAAGGGGAAGTGGAGAGAGGAGAGGGAAAATTACTGACAGGTCAGAGCTTTCGCAAGTAACCCTCCCCGTTGTTACTTTGGTGTTTTTGTGTTACTATAGGTTAGTCTTTCTGTTCTTTTCAGTTTTCAAGTTCCTTCGGTTCTTTTTTTCTTCGTTTTTCTCCTTCTCATTTTCTTTTTGGGCGTTTCTTTTTTTTTTTTTTTTTTTTTTTTTTTTTTTTTGGGGGGTTTTTTTTTTTTTTTTTTTTTTTTTTTTTACTTTTGTCCTTGTGTTAGTCTGGGTTTCTCATTGGTTTTGTTATCTCGTTGAGAGTGGGTGTCGTCAGCCTCAACCTGCACACATATATATGAAAGAGCCTGGTCACATATAAGAGGAAAATGATGAGAGATGTTAGGGAACAGAAAGAGAATGAGGGAAATCTCTTTCTGGGAGAAAATTCCCATAAAAACCCCATCTTCCCCTCGAATTTCGTAAACCATCTAAAACGATGATCCATTCCAACGGTCTGCCCGAGTCAGGTTAGATCATATAGCACTCCAACCCCGATATGGTCTGAGGGTTAACAACCACCCAGTGATAAATTCCGAAGGGGAAAATTATCATGGAAAAAATAGAGTCTTTCTAGATCAAGGTCTGGGGAAGGGGGAAAAGAAATAATGGAAAGAGAAAAAAAAAAAAAAAGATCTAGGATCGTGACGGTGACCAGTGGTTCTCCTTATATAAAGCTCGCACTAGCGTCAGATTATCATGTCGATGCGCGCCCAATCCTCCGAAGTCACCAACAATTTGAGGTCAAGAACTAAGGAGTGGATTAACCTGGGTTTCCTAGTGAACACCGTGCAAGGATCCGACTCGATCCGCGTGGGAAATCATGACGGCTTTGGTGCCTGTCCCACCTACCGTGTCCCGGCCTACTCCACCGCTACAAATGATTGGATCAACTTTTCTTCATTTCCCTTCTGTAAGGCTTTGGGGGCAAGCTTGAAGACATGGCTAACTCCAATGGCAAGGATGTTCGTAACTGTCTCAAAGGCCTTTGCGCATAGCGGTCCAATATGATATTCTCCTGGCTTGAACCTGATTGGGTGTCCAAACTGGCAACATGCACCGTGCATCTACAGATCACTCAATGAAACAAACAACCCAGGCAAATGAGCTTGAGATCCTTATTATTGGCTCTAGGGCTACATATTCCGCGACAGCCGCTAGCGTCCGACCATATATTTGGATTGAGACACTCTCACCCAGACAAGATTAGTGTATATTTGATGTCTGGACAAGATATAGGGAAAATGATGACTAGAACTGTTGAGACTTTACAAGGCTCTGTGTAATTTATCTCACTGTTCTGGGGTGAGATTATTGCATACAAATGTTTCAAGTAGTTAACTAACGGGCGCTTGATTTGGTAGTGTCACCGTATCGCCAATTGCCACAATCTTCTAAGGATGATGAGGTATTGGACACCACATACATACCATAATATATAGTAGATAATCAGCCGTGGGACTCTGTAATGGAATCCTTTATGGCACTTGGAACTAAATCTATAAACGTTGACAAGATTGGTTGGTATCACGTGATGGATAAGCTTTCCCGGCCCATAGCATCGAAAGCTCCAGATGGCTGAACTCCGAGCCCTTCACACAGCGCGTCATTCACCAACCATCTTCAAAGCACATCCCATTTCCCTTCCATTTCCAGCTGATAGATATACCACTCTTTCTCATCTTGTTCGCTATCTAAAGTATCCACCATGGGAGACGTTGCCGTGGAGAACCCGGCGAACAACGTCACGCCTCTTACCAAGCCAGGTGCGCTCGACGCCCTCGCCAACTTGGATTCCCTCGATGGCACAGGGGCCGATGGAAACGATGAATATGCTACCCTCAAGAGGCTACAGAGACATCTTGAGTATGTCTAAACTTGTTTGTTGGATGGAGTGATCTGTACTGACGTCGAAAACAGGTATATCCAACTCCAGGAGGAATACATCAAGGATGAGCAGAGGTATGCATATTGGATTATATCATTGAATGTTTGTATCAGTGGTATCAGTGGCTAACTACCGTCGTTCGATGCAGGAGCTTGAAGAGGGAACTGGTTCGGGCACAAGAAGAGATCAAGCGCATACAGAGTGTGCCATTGGTCATCGGACAGTTTATGGAGGCAATCGATCAAAAGTATGTCTTTCCATGTCCGGGCCCCTAGTCGAGATGGTCATCTTGCTAACTTATATCCATAGCACCGGCATTGTGCAAAGCTCGACCGGTTCTAATTACGTCGTCCGTATCCTCTCCACTCTCGACCGCGAGAAGCTGAAGCCCTCATCCTCGGTCGCCCTTCACCGTCACTCTAATGCCCTTGTCGATATTCTTCCTCCTGAGGCCGACTCCTCTATCGCGATGCTCGGCGAGAACGAGAAGCCTGATGTGACGTACGCAGATGTCGGTGGCTTAGATATGCAGAAACAGGAGATTCGGGAGGCCGTCGAGCTGCCTTTGACGCATTTCGAACTCTACAAGCAAATCGGTGGGTAGTTATGGAGATCCATTGCAGATAATAAAGCCGCTAATGATTTGCAGGTATTGACCCCCCCCGTGGTGTCTTGCTCTATGGTCCCCCCGGAACCGGAAAGACCATGCTCGTGAAAGCTGTGGCCAACAGCACAACCGCCAGTTTCATTCGTGTCAACGGATCAGAGTTCGTACAGAAGTATCTAGGAGAGGGACCTCGTATGGTCCGTGACGTGTTCCGGATGGCTCGTGAGAACTCCCCAGCCATTATCTTCATTGACGAAATCGACGCAATCGCCACGAAGCGTTTCGATGCCCAAACCGGTGCCGATCGTGAAGTTCAGCGCATCTTGCTAGAGTTGCTGAATCAGATGGACGGTTTCGAACAAACCAGCAACGTCAAGGTCATCATGGCCACCAACCGAGCCGACACCCTGGACCCGGCTCTGCTGCGTCCTGGTCGTCTGGACCGAAAGATCGAGTTCCCGAACCTGCGTGACCGACGTGAGCGCCGATTGATCTTCACAACCATTGCCTCGCGGATGTCACTGTCCCCCGAGGTTGATCTCGATGCCCTGATTGTGCGCAACGACCCATTGTCTGGTGCTGTCATTGCTGCTGTCATGCAGGAGGCCGGTCTGCGGGCTGTCCGCAAGAACCGTTACAATATTATCCAATCGGACCTTGAAGATGCTTATGCCGTCCAGGTCAAGACTGGACAGGATGATGACCGGTATGTTCCTTGTTCTCTTTGGTGGTTTTTCTATGTCACTAACTGGTTGCTTGCAGTCCTGACTTCTACCGGTAAATGCTTGGGTCTCTTGGGAACGTGGGTATGGGTGACGAAAGCTTGGTCTCCCTCACCAGTTGTATTATCAATAATATGCAGGCGCCATGTGTCACAATGTTTGGATTATGTGTTGATCCTGTGATCTTCCGTTCATTCTTCTAGATTGTAGATGTAGATTGTAGATTAGCTGGCAGCACCCTGCCTATATATACCACTTGCTTGAACATGCATGTTGAATTGAGATTCTTCTATATACCTCTACCTGTTTTCCTATTATTATTCTACAGAATCACCGATGGGGTTTCAATGATATATTTCGTGGTATCGGTTCTTAGATATAGATGACATTGGAAAAAGAAATGTCACGATATATATTTATCGACAATCACGAGAATCTACAAAATAAGATTAAAAGGCATGTCACTTTATCTCTCACTGTTGCAAAGTCCATCTACCCGAATGATGAGGCCATCGATGAGACGAATAAACAAATCGCGTCTTTTTGTAGACGCTGAAATCGACGTTACTCACCTTCCACTTTCTCAAGTTGACAATGCATTTAGGCTCGTATTCGATTTTTTACCAAAACTCAAGTCTCTATCACCCAAGTTCTTCTTCATGATTGTACTGGAGAATGAGGATACGGATCTTACTGCAGTTCCCCGCTCGATAATCTGGTGTCCGCTGTTTCTAAGGTTATCCATACTATTGGGTTTAGTCTCCCCAATCAACTCCAGCAGAGACAATCAAGTAGTTTCATCTATGGCGCTCCCACTTCAATTCCGCCTTGTATTCACACACCCGCCGGCCGCTATCACCTCCCACCGTCTGATCAGCCCCTCAGAATCCAAATTGAAGGTCCGCTGGTCGCCATACAAAGGCTCCTGCCACATATCTCATGGAATCTACATTTTCAAGACCGAAAATTCCCACAGCTAGCAGGCAATTCACGTTCTTCCGTATTAAAAAGGGGGAATATCGTCTTTCTTTTAATGAATAATCATAGTTCACATTTAACCTACAAGTTCATTAAATTTTGCTAGAAAAAAACGAATCATTCCTTATTGTTTTACACCACATACGACACACGGTTGCCAACTGCTTGATGATACGCCTTTTCAAGTCCTTAAGCATTATTATAAACAGCATAAGACATAATAATGCTGTATTCTGGGGTAGTGATCCGAAATATAAGGCCGAATTTTTCGCCGGGATCAACGAAACCCGTTTGAAATCATTAACTAGTTACTTAGTTTTACTCAGTGAGCAAAAAGCGGCAAGGGGTGAGCACTAATACGGAAAGGGAAAGCCATGTCGAGCGGCCTAAAATCCGGTGTATATGTGTGCCTAGTGTGGTATTCACGTATTGAAGTTCGTAGTAAGGCAGACTTTCAAGCATTCGAAGGGCACACGCTCCCTTGAAAGGCACCAAGCGGAGTATTTCTTGGATGGTTTTGGTTCTCCGGGGTCGATGGACCTAGACAACACATGCTCAAAGGTCTGTAATGATACTCCGTACACATCCAAAACTTTATGGCGTACCACAGCAGGGCACGATACCTTGCTATAGAACAATAAAATCTGAGCGTAACCTTTTGCCACATCAACTATTTTGCAGCTGCCAGGTACGCCGGGAGGGGTGTCTTCCGGCCAGTCCGATCATAGCGCTAATCACGCCGAGGCACCAGCCCAAAGCGCATCCCCTGCTCAGCTTTGATCTTGTACGGAGTATAATATAGAGGAGCCATAGTAATTCAGTGAGTAAATAGTCCGAGAAACAAGAAAATTATTGTATATCCAAGGTATGTCAGGAACTGGAATGCTCTGAGGTAGCCTGAGAGCCTGAGAGCCTTAGAACCCATGTCATGAGTCCATCGCTCAAAGGGGGTTAGTGTGACCCTCCCGCTTCCGTCATCGTCTCTCCAGCCTCCACTCTTCCCCCATCTACCTACCATCTACCCTTATCTCCTCTCCTTCCGAGGTTCCTTCTCACATCCCAAGTCATTCTCTTCTTGCATCCAACGTCTACAACTTTCTTTTCTCATATTGGATGATGAAGTCATTCACTCTCCTAACAGCTTCGGCGTTGTTGGGCAGTGCTGCCGCCGAGGTTCACAGGCTCAAGCTCAACAAGGTCCCTCTGTCTGAGCAACTGGTATGATTATCATCATAGACATTCCCCTGAGAATACCCAGAAATCTAACGGATTGATAGAACACACACAACATCGATGCTCATGTGCACAACCTGGGCCAGAAGTACATGGGCATTCGTCCCGAGAAGCACCAGGACCTGTTCCACGACACTTCCTTAAATCCCGCTAGTGGCCATGACGTGCTCGTTGACAACTTCCTGAATGCCCAGTGTAAGATACTACCCCTGGCCATTTACGGTCTAAGTAATGACGCTGACCTTTCCAGACTTCTCCGAGATCTCGATCGGGACCCCTCCCCAGACCTTCAAGGTTGTCCTTGACACCGGTAGCTCCAACCTCTGGGTCCCTTCTTCCCAGTGCAGCTCTATTGCCTGCTTCCTCCACAGCAAGTATGACTCGTCTTCTTCGAGCACCTATCAGAAGAATGGCACCGAGTTCGAGATTCGCTATGGATCTGGCAGCCTGAGCGGCTTCGTGTCTAAGGACACCCTCCAGATTGGTGACTTGAAGGTCGAGGGACAGGACTTCGCCGAAGCTACCAATGAGCCTGGTCTGGCTTTTGCCTTCGGTCGCTTTGATGGTATTCTCGGCCTTGGCTATGATACCATCTCCGTGAACAAGATGGTCCCTCCCTTCTATCACATGATCAACCAGAAGCTCGTGGACGAGCCTGTGTTCGCTTTCTACCTTGGCGATGCCAACAAGGATGGTGATAACTCTGTCGCTACCTTTGGTGGTATCGACAAGAGCCACTACACTGGCGAGCTGATCAAGATCCCTCTCCGCCGCAAGGCGTACTGGGAGGTTGAGCTCAACTCCATTGCCCTTGGCAACAACGTTGCTGAACTTGAGAACACTGGTGTCATTCTGGACACTGGTACCTCTCTCATTGCCCTGCCCTCCACCATGGCTGAGCTGCTGTAAGTTGATTTTCCCCTTATCTTTGTAACATATTTGCTGATCCATCCCACAGGAACAAGGAGATTGGTGCCACCAAGGGCTTCACTGGTCAGTACAGTGTCGAGTGTGAGAAGCGTGACTCGTTGCCTGACCTCACCTTCACCCTGGGTGGTCACAAGTTCACCATTGGCCCCTACGACTACATCCTGGAGGTCCAGGGCTCCTGCATCAGCAGCTTCATGGGCATGGACTTCCCAGAGCCTGTGGGTCCCCTTGCTATTTTGGGTGATGCCTTCCTGCGCCGCTGGTACAGTGTCTACGATGTCGGTAACAACGCCGTCGGTCTGGCTAAAGCGAAATAAATTTCCCAATGCTCGATGGCCCGGTGAGCTTTGAACATCAAAGAACCAGGTGATACCAAGAGATCGCTTCGTATATACATGTGGCTTCTGGGTTGAACGTATGGTTTCATAGCGCACTTTATTCGCCTATTGTTAAGGGTTTTTGTGGTTTTTCTTTTGCTGGTACAGCTTCATCGTGAGGCCCGTCGTTCATTGGCACTGCAAATTGATATCTCTATATCTCTATTGGTTAAGATCTACTTATTACATTTGAACTTGTTATTGAATAATCCCTTCCCTCATAATGGCCTTAGTATTCCATATGTGTGCTGGATATCTCGGCAAATTCCCAGACGTAAGAAATTGAGTGGCAATTGGTGTGCAGGTAATCACCAATCTACAGTCAAGTTTCTAATACGTACTGCTAGAGAAAGTCAAGTGGGATGTCACCATTACTACCTTATGTAGAGTAGAAATAAAACTACCTCGGAAGGCTGCTTGATCAAGCCATTATATCAGACCATTCAGAAAAATAAAGATACTTTAAGTCAAGTAGATCGCGTGTCAATTAGCAAGAGGAGATACCGGTTTTCAAGTACCGGTATGACATAAGCGGAAGTAGCTCCAGGTCCAACCTGGATTGAGTGAGTCCCCGCACAACTTCAATGAGCTTCCCTTTTCTTTGATCGCAACCCGCATTCCTCTTTCAACTTCCTCCACCTTCTCAAATTCAAGCAAATTACTCCGCCTGGTGTGTGGCTTGCCTCTGACCTCCGCGCCAGGTTGTGCTAGGCGCACAGTTTTCTTTTCCCACCCGCGCTTTGGAGTGGCGATTCTCATTGCACTGCCTAAACCACCATTCACATCTACCTATTCCACCGATCTACCCCGGACCACTGAGTCATAGGCAGAAACACACCCACTGAGACCCAATATACTCCAGCTCTACACGTGTTGCGTGTCGGTGATGGCTTCGTAGCCGGAAGCGCACGCGATCAATCCATTCGACCCACACGTCCTCACGTCCTCGACGCGCACTGTCCACAAACTAAGGGCACAGGATATATTTTGGGAGAACGGCAGGACAACTACTGAGCATTTGTACATTGCATCGCGCCTGGGGGCGAACGAAGAGCAACGATGCTTCTCCGTCTGCCCACCAGCCTACATTACCCGATCACCGTGACGTCGCTGCTCAAACAGCCTGGTGACACGGTTGAGAGGGATGAGGCTTTGTTTTGGTATGTCTATCAGACTACCGTCACTGAGGGTGATGGACTGGGGAACATTGTCGAGGTGAAGCGTAGATACCCGACTAGATTTGAATCGACTGTTGATGGAGAAATCGTTAAATGGCAAATCCAAAAGGGAGACGTTATCGATGAACCGTGAGAATATTGAGCCTTGTCCTTTTACTGTTGAATGTCCACTAATTTGTTGCTAGGGTCAACGTTGTCGAAATCGATGAGCCTTGCGCGCACGAGATCCAGTTTGGAGGACTCTGCGCTGAGTGTGGGAAGGACATGACTGAGTATGTATAACCCTCTTAGCGGGAAACAAGCCTTTCTAACCGTCTGTCGCGCGAACAGATCTACATACAACACCGAAATCACAGATTCCATGCGCGCTCCAATCTCCATGGCCCATGATAACGTCACACTTACGGTCAGCGAACGGGAAGCAACCCGAGTTGAAGAAGACGCGAAGCGCCGGCTACTTGCATCAAGGCGTTTGACCTTGGTGGTGGATCTTGATCAAACTATCATCCATGCCACTGTTGATCCAACAGTGGGGGAATGGAGAGAAGACAAGCAAAATCCAAACCACGAAGCTGTGAAGGATGTGCGACAATTCCAATTGATTGACGATGGACCTGGAATGCGTGGATGTTGGTACTACATCAAGCTGCGGCCAGGACTGGAGGAATTCTTGCAAAATGTGGCTGAGATATATGAGTTGCACATCTACACCATGGGCACTCGCGCTTATGCCCAACATATTGTTGATATCATTGATCCCACCCGCAAACTCTTTGGAGACCGAATTCTTAGTCGTGACGAGAGCGGAAGTTTGACAGTCAAGGACCTACAACGGCTATTCCCAGTGGACACAAAGATGGTGGTAATCATTGACGATCGTGGTGATATCTGGCGGTGGAGTCCCAATCTTATCAAGGTCTCGCCTTATGACTTCTTCGTCGGAATTGGTGATATCAATTCAAGTTTCCTTCCAAAGAAGGAAGACATTGGAGCGAACAAGCCTCAGATCGAAGCAAAGGCCCCCGAGAAGACCAAAGAACACCATGTCAATGGTAAAACGCAAGAGGGGACCGAGATCTCAGCATTAGAACAGCTGGTAACCATGGGAGGTGGAGACAGCCCAAGACTCCTCCAGGAACAGACCGATGCGCAAGAAGAGACAATATTGCATCAAGTGGAGGATCGACCTTTGTTGCAGAAGCAAAAGGAGTTGGAGGCGGAGGATAGTATCGCTGAAACCAGTGATGCATCGTCTAGCGTTGAAGAAACCCAGGAAGCTGCAAAACATCGACATCACCTCCTTGAGGATCACGATCAAGAACTCTACCAGCTGCAAAACCGCCTCGAACAAGTACATCTTCAATTCTATGATGAATATGATAAGAGGCGGACTCTCGCTCTTGGGGGTCGGGTGGCAGCTCTAAGGGGAGAAAAGGTTCAGTCAAGAGACAAAGACGTGGATCTCAAGTTGGTTCCCGATGTTAAGGACATCATGCCGCATATCAAACGGCGTATTCTTGGAGGGGTAGTGTTGGTATTTTCAGGTGTGCTTCCTCTGGGCATAGACTTCCAAAATGCAGACATCTCCTTGTGGGCGAAGAGCTTTGGTGTGACGATCTCATCAAGGGTAAATGCGCGCACAACACACCTCGTGGCTGGCCGCAATCGCACCGCCAAGGTGAGAGAAGCCACTCGCTATCCCAACATCAAGATCGTGACGACACAATGGCTTGTGGATGCATTGGTTCAGTGGAGACATGTGGACGAAGAGCCCTATCTCCTACCGCTTCACCCAGACGACCGAGGCGACCCTCTGAGCCCAAGTGAACTCGAACTTGAGACCTCCATGCTCTCATCCACAGACGAGGATCTGACAGGGTCGCAATGGACACAAGAGGATGATGCCGAAGACATCTTCAAGTCATCCGGTCTGGACGAGACATCGCCAATTGGGTATGATGCCGACGAGCAAGCCGCCGTACACGATGAACTGAAAGACTTCCTGGGTAGCGATGACGAAAGTGAAAGCGACAACGAGTCCGTGGTAGATGAGCCATCCACAGGAGGCAAGAAGCGTAAACGCAATGAAGCAACTGAAAGCGGCACCGACGAAGAAGAGTCTGGAGACGACGACGGAGACGACCATGATAAGCAGGGCTCCCGGCTCTCCCAACGCATCAAACGCTCCTACGAGCGCAACACCAAGCTGCGAGAAATCACGTCGGCTCCTGCCCCCGGAAGTGACCAGGTTTCCCCAGACCTACCAAAAACACCAGTTGTGGAAGGAGCGTCTGACTCTGACACTGCAGGAACCAGTGACCCAAAGCCCGAGTATCCCCACCCTGATGACGATGAAGATGAGCTGGAACGGGAGATGCTTGCTGCATTTGAGGGCGGAGGATATGATTCTCAAGTAGAGGCAGATGCTGCAGCTGAGAACGGATAGAGCACTTGATCTATGTCGTGCTTTCACTTCAGGTTCTCTTCGTGTCTGCTTCCTGCCGTGTCATCACCGTGTGCGGTTGCAATGCGCTCTTGGCATAGCGACGGCGTTTATTAGGTCCATTTGACTTTGATGTATTTTTGTGTGTAATTCTCAGGAATTTGTGTGTATCTGTGAGTCGCTAGTTGTACAATTCAGTTCGATATACCATGAACTACTTGTGATTCTGTCTGGATCGACTAAGATGATCTCGAATAACTCTTCATCTATATCCTTTTAGATAGAACCAGATCTCATAAATAGCACCATTTCCAAAATCCCAATGCTAAATCGCTTTGAACGCCATAAATGCCAAAAAGAGTAAAAAAATATGGTATCACAAACAAGAGACATAAAAGCAGATCAATCATAAACATCCCGATTAACCTGCCACGACATAATCATCATCCAAAGGTAGAAAATCGTATTAACAAGTTCGAGTGCAAAGGCAGTTTTCCAGCAATTGCCTAACACAGCCAGTCAGTCATGCAACTTTGGAGAATATCAAAAGGAAAGATAAAAGAACAAAAGCAAAGAACTCACATATGGTACTCTGTGTCAACCAAGCCAAGGTATTAATATTATTCCCCCAAGACTTATTATCCCTCACATAGATCTGACAATTATCATTCACGTTACTGACAACCCCATACAGCTGCAACGAAGTCTCAATCAGACCGGTCAGCCACAGCACAAGGAGAATAAAGCTGCCGATGATGATAATCCCCGGTAAGAGGAAGTGTCGCGATGCAAGCACCATAATAAGGAATATGAAGCAGACCCCGAGGGCACTGGATACAACCATGTACGGGAAGAGCCTGGATATGGTTTGGTTAGTATATCCTTATCTCTCTGTGTTGTATAGCAAGTCTGATATGGGAAGAATGTGGGGGTGTGGGTTCTGGGAATGCAGAATGTATCGAATCCACATTGTATAGATACAAATATAAATATAAGTATAAAGATAAGAACCACTTACCATGGTGTCCCGAGATGCATTTGTGATTGTACGGCCATGAACCAGGAGAAGATACCCAGACATGTTGCTGAGCATGATAACACGACCATAATCCAGATGTTGAGTTGGAGTTCGGGCCAGTGGTAGCGACGGCGCGCTTCGTGGCGCTTGCGGACTGCCATTGGATTGTTTGTGGGATGTGGATGGAGGGATTGGAGGTGTGTATTGGATTGGAGCTGTGTTTTGGATTGTGTTGGATTGCGATGGGTGATTGAGCCCGATTGCGACTGGAGTGTGTTGTTTGCTTTATACTGGTGTTGTTGTTGTATACTGCCCGATGCAGGCTTGGATGCCCTATGTTCTGTTGCAGACTTGGGATCAAATGGCCAGATCGTGAGTCAAGTGATTCAAGTCTGAGATTGGTAGAATCATATGGTTGTTTCTGGTGAGGCGTAGTGATTTGGGACAGCGCATTGGGCGCCCTTGAGCGTTGGAGGCCCCGGAGGGTTGGAGTTGGTGAGACGTGGATATTTACAATTGCGCATAAATCTCCGATTAAAGAGAAAAGGCCAAGATGTACGGAGTACTTTGTACAGAATACACAGAAAGGAGGGAAATTAAAAAAAAAAAAAAAAAAAAAAAAAACCAAAAGGCCGGGGAGGGGGAAGG
>LACB01000674.1:0-12630 GCA_030142185.1 Penicillium thymicola
CTTGCCTTTTCCCAAACCAAGCGAACATCAATTCTCCCTACCCACGGCCACTCGAGGCACTGCAGCACGACAGCCGAAATAATGTTGCTGAACCCTGCCAAGCCTTCGGGCAGCCTGTCAATCTCTCTATATAGCTCGCAGGATCTGTCCAATTTGAGCATCGAAGGTGCCCAAACCAACATCCCTCTACGGCAGTTTAAATGGGGCGTTCAGGGATGCAAGAGTCATTTCAAACTTCGAAAGACTCTTAATCGTCACATGGCAAGCCATTCAGGGGAGAGGCCTCATGTCTACTGGGTACCTGGCTACGCATTAGCGGCCAAGTATTTTTTCTCAGGGTACAACCAAACGATGGACAAACCCAAAGAATTTACTTTTACTTCCTGCCAGTATGGCGTATCGGGTAGTGCGGATAGTAGGAGCTTTTCAATGAATGCCTCTGGCTAGTTTCCACATATCCTGAAATTGTTGTACCGAAAATGGCCCGGCTGCGGCAGATCCCGACCGTTCCGATCACCGTCAGCGCCTGCATATTGGACAGCCGCTCTAACTTTGTCCCCCACGCTGGAGCCATGGATTGTCGATTATACTACGGAGATTGAAATTAAAGGGCTCCCTGCCCATTTCCCTTGGCCAGCTCCCTATGCTCGTGGAAAGTCTCTTCAAAATGCCTCACGTTCTTGATTTCCCACCTAAATACTTTTGTGTAGTCAAGCTACTCGGCCATACTCATGAAATGCTTCCAGTCGAATTGCTGTTTTGCCGCCAACCGAATTGAGTGATAATCGACCTCTCAGGCCGCCCATCACCGCATGAATCTGTGAAATCGCAGCTCGGTTGTGAAATATGTTAAGCGACTACTCTCTCCTCGATTCTCGTTAACAGGCAATACAGATCGTCTTGGCTGCGCTTTCTTCGTCCCACTTCCCCAACAAGCTATCAGGAGTAATCAAATCAGATCAGGGTTAGTGAGTGGGTCAGGTCCATTTCGGTATGATCACTGACCAGCTCAGGCCGCTCAGGGGCGTGCTCAATTCTACTCAGTGATCATAAAGCGGCGAGGGGTGATCACTAGAACGGAAAAGGAGCGCCAAGCGTTGCCAGACATTATCCGGGCTGTATGTCCCTTCCTTCTCCTCCTTTCTCTCCTACACCTCCTAAGGTCGAACAGAACATATGCCTCTCCGAATTATAGAGGGCGAGTCACCTGGACCGGTCCCCTGGGGATCCCTCCCATTAGATATCTATCTTCTCTCAGAATGGGAAACACCTCATCCCTCGCAACCCACCGAGTCCCCCTCAGCCCGCCGCCAACGGCTTATACGTCAGTTCCTCGCATTAGGTTTGGAGGGCAGAGAGGTATATACCCCTCTGTCAATTAAAGTTTCCCCCACAACCCTAGACTAATTCGAGATCACTTCATTAGCCCTACCAAGCCCGCACAGAAACACCACCCACACCTACTGAGGCCCAAATAGCCGAGATCCTCCTCCCAGTACGCCCCGAGGCCCTACGTCCTTACGCTGCCTATACCACCTGTCTAGAGGAAGGCCTCTGGCTCCGTCTCTGCTACAAAAAAGAAGAGGCGCATGAATCTATATGGTCCCACAATGAAGACGTAGCCTACGTCGGTCCCGATGGGGTAGTCCTCGACGATGAAGAGATCTTCGGTGGTCTGGACTTGGCAGCCGCGCTAGAAATTTTTCCCGAGCGTGTCACGAATGAGGGTTCCTCAGGACATATCAAGTTGAGAGAGGAGACTTTGAGAGAGATACTTGGTGATTTAGAGGATGATACGGGATCTGGTGAAGAGGACTATTCTGATGATATCAAGGAGAAGGTAGCAGAGTTTAGGGCATCCCGCGCGAAGAATCCGCTTCTGAAGTATGGTCTGTATCATGCTGCTTGTGTTGTTACTCATGCTTTTGTGGAAGATGAGGTGGCGCTTGACGGTGGGGGTTTGCTGCATGTGTTTTGGGATGATTGTGGGAATGTGGTGAGGCAGTGGCGGGTGGAGGATGATGGAGTAGAGGACAACTTTGATGGAGCTTGGGCGGAGGGTGCTTGGAAAGAGAATTTCATCAATGCGATAGGAGAGCTTGGTCCAGCTTATCATGAGGGTGGAATGCGAGGACCCCCGTACAACATTTGAGGTGTTTAGGTAGTACTTGTAGACAGAAAGGAATAATTCATTCCCGTATGTTCAGAGGCGATTGGCTCCGAGATATCTTTAGGGCTGTATATATAAGCTTTATACATAATAACCCAAGGAAAAAGAAGAGAGATGCGATAAACAAGAGGAACATGGGACGACCAACTTTGTACAAAAGCCAGTGATGCGTTTTTCGGAGGTAAATATGTATTTGCCTATGCCGTACATATCTGTAGGTTTGCTCTCTATTCTCTTTTTTTCCCTTTAATCTATTTCTCTCATTGCCTCCAACTTACTCAAACTTTGTGTTTCCCACGTTCACCATGCCCTCCCAGTCAACATCTTCCGGCAGAGGCCACCACGCATCCGGATCCGGATCCATCTCAATACCTGAGAAGAAGAAAGATGGTTAGCGTGATCTAAAATCAAAAGCACCTGGGTCATACTTTCAATCTCCCATCCATCATTCGCTCCCATTGGCTTCTCCTGGTCACGTTTGCTCCATCTCGCAGGAGTTGCTTGGTCACTAAAGCTACTGCCAATGAAGCTGACCTTGCACTTAGAGTATCCTGGCCTCTTTCCAAAGCCTAGAAATAACGTATGAGCTTCCTTTAAGTCTCCTTTCCATAATAACACAGGGTCAATATCTTACCAATCGTATCTGTCAGCCCGTTCTTTCCTTTACTCGTATCGAAGCAATACCCGTTACCAGATCCATACCGATACACATCTGGCTGATTGAACAAATTTACCGCACAGAAGACATGTGGTGCCTTTGAATCAGAATTGGCGTTCCCGATCTGGGAATTACTGAGCGCCATCTTGCCCCATTGATCGGGTGTATCGGAAAGGCTCGTTGCGTACGCGAGCGCCATAGTAAAATTGCGCTTGAAGTTGTAGCTGAGAGTTCGGCCGGAGTTTTCCCATTCCTAGAAGGTTGTCAGTCAGTCAACTGCTCGGCGGTCGTGTATAAGCTCTCGATACTCACAGTCTCGTCGATGCCGTGGGCGAGAGGGACGGGCTCGGGATACCGTGTCAAACGCCCGAAGACTGGCGCGTTTAGATCATTCTCCTTTCCTCCTGGGGTCCATCTCTCGTCTTTCGTTTTTTGTTTTGGAACGGATTTCTTGGACCAAAGTTTCCAGTCTTCGTCATCTGAGTCCTTATCCCGGTCGAAGTACGCCACGTTGGTGTACAATGTGCTCAGAAGTCCTGGAATTGTCATTATATGGAGCTACAAATGAAAAAGAAACCCCGGTGAGTACAAATACATACCGTTGCAATTGCCCTGAAGCGTTTGTTGCCACACTGGGACGCAATTGGCAGTTGGGGGCCTCTTTCGTGGTGCATACTTGGCTCCCCAGTCTCCGCCCTCTTCAACTCCACCAAAGGGAAACTCATCGCAGGTGACCAATTGTCTCGGAGGATTTAACCCGACAAAGGTATTGATATCCTTGTTTGGCTGGGTACAGTATGTTCCACCAGAATATGCGTTGCAAGTATATTTGTCTCGCACATCGCGACGGTTAGGGTCCCAAGTAAGTGTGACACCATCGCTGCTGGCACCGTCCGCGGCAAACCATCCAAGGATACCATCGCAGATACCTCTGACTAGTTTGGACTGGCCATTTTTATTGATGACTTGGTTTGAGCTGAAACTTTGGCAGTTATCTAGGAAAGTTAATAAAAGAATCTGGAACCAACGTGAGGGTCGATACATACAGCGTAATTCTGGAAGGGTTGGTTCATTTTTGCCGGAGGGAGGGCATTGAAAGTTCTGGAAGCTGCTGAACTGGGAGCTATCCGCCCCGTCTGGCATGTCTGTATCACTGTCTTCTCTTCTGAAGATTATGGAGCTCACGTCAGGAACAGATGATGTAGGATTGGTTTGCTCATGATGAGAGTTGTGCACCTTGTGGTGAAGGTGCATATGGCCCCTGCGGTGGTGAAGATGGCTAGCAGGTGGAACATATGGCTCGAGGCCGCCATTATCCCAAACCTCACCGTCGTCATCATGGAACACACCTCTCTCATAATCGTCTGGTAGCATGTTGGTGTCTCTCTTGGAATTGAGCGTCGCGTCTGACTCGACGTTATCATTCTCATAGATCGTATACTTCTGACCTGGGGTGCCGTAGAGGTAGACTGGTGTGAAATGCCAGTTCCAGGTATCACCAAGAATATTGGCAAATCCTCCGTAGCCTAGATTGTAGTAGAGATAGGCACCGTACTTATAGCTGTACGTAGGACTTGTGCCTGTCCCAACTGATCCAGTCACAGTGGCAGAGAAGTCAAGAGTGCTGTTGAGGAAAGCAATAATCTGCGCATTGACCAGGTTTCCCTTGCCTAGAACAGATGGTCCTACCTCGATACCAATGCGTGCGTTGGGGGAGACATCAATGGCAAGGTTTGCGGATGCTTGTGCGGATGCAAAGAACTGCGGCTCTAGGCCAGTCTTCGGCCGCTCTCTTTGAGATTTGATGTTCTTGATCTTGTCGTAATCTGTAGCACCTTTAGTGCCATCTTCCCCCTGTGGGAAGTAGAGCTCTGCACGGCCAAAGTGAACTCGAGCACCAGCCTTTGCCTGTCCGTTCAGAGTGACACTACCACGAATCTTGAAGAGTTTGATGGGTTAGTATACTTATTTTCACAGATACCTTGTCCTCCAGTACTTACCCGGCCAAATATATCCAAGCTAGGTCCAACAGTTGCTATACCCTTAATGCTCAATCCAGGGTAAGCAAGTGTGTCAATGAGCTTTTTCCACTCCGAGGTATAGGTCAGGAGGGCGCTTCCTTCAATGCGCAGTCCAAGGTATGCGCTTGGTTCCACACCCAGGTACCCGTAAGTATCTGTTACCTTCAAGGGTACGATTGTTCCAGAGAGATAGTATGCATAGGTCGCATCCATTTGAACATCAGCATCCAAATACATTCTCATCTCTGCATAAAGGCTTCGACGAGTACATCTGCATATGCCATGGTCAATAGCCAGCACCCCATGCTTATGGCTCATAATGAGGATAACTCACCCTTTGACAGCTCGATACAGAAGGAAGCTCTTCTGAAAAGCCATGCTGAGGAAACCATCATTTCCTGCCTCGACGGTATTCATTCTGTTCAGCCAGTCCAGGAATTTACCATACCAACGTTTCTGAAGCCCAGCTTCAGATCTTTCCATCATGTCAGTACTGCCGGCTCCAACCTTGACCGAGGGAATAGTTGAGGTAGTTCTCTTTTTCACGCCCTGGATGAGAGACTTCCACTCATCCTGAGACAATTTCTCATGAAAGGATCTCTTCTTTGCTGACGGATCAGAATCCGTAATTTCGTCCCAGTATGGAAGTAGATTAGTGTAATCGATCCGCATGTTAATCGGACCGTCATCTCGTTTGATAAGATGGAAATTATAGTCTATATTGAGCTCATACACCTCGTTCTCATTGTTCTCCAGAGAGCGAGCTCGAACGTGGTGATGAGGAAGCTGATAGCTCTGTGGGGCTTGTGCCATAGAGACAACGCGCGCGAACGGACCTTCTCCGACATGATCTGGCAACTTGATGATCGTGTCCTCAGCGCCTTTGCGGAAAATCCTTTCACATTCCGGAGATCCCTTGGGGTAGTTGCAGTACACGAAGATGGTCTCCTCCGCATGGTCAAAGGTTGACTCAAGGACAGTGGCGTTGCTAGTGATCATAGAACGCCTGCGATTGGGCATTTTACTGCTGCGACGTGCGACCATATAAGAATCTCCAAAGGCATTGTCAATAGACTCCGGAGGACCATCCAACATTAAGAAGCCATATGCATGGTCTGTCCTATGTGTTAGTCAAAGTATACTTGTACTAAAAAGGGCATTGGTTTACCTGAGGGATCCTCTTCGACAGTTTCGTCGCTTGTTTCCTCATTGTTATTCCCCTCGTTTCCAGCAAATGACCAAGCAACATCGTCGTCATCATCATCATAAGCGCTTTCCCAAAGCCATGAAGGAGGGACAGGCCATTTCTCATTATACTCGGATGGTGGGTCACAGCAGAGGTAGAATTGAGGATCAAACTCTGGCAAAATTGGGTACGCAGAGCATTTATCTCCCACAGTACAGTGGCCATCACCGCACCTCACAAAATGAGGGTTCAAAGGAGGCTCGTATGCTTCAGCCAGCTTGGTCTGTGTCTTCTTGCACTGACTTGGCTGACAGGCTCTTGCAGGATCATATAGGGTAGTTCCACCATCTTCCCCGCCAAGGCTGTCGGAGGTCCACTGACAGTTGTCGAACCCCTTAGACTTTGGGCAACACAGGCCTTGTTTGAATCGATCATGCAGGGGACTACTGAATTCAAGCGAGCACCAGTCACCACTATTGGTGTCGTACCGAGAGGCCACACTCTTATAGCCATCGGGACATCCCTCCGTGTCCAAATCACCGACACTTTGATATGGGAAAAGGGGACCTTGACAACCACTCCAGAAACATTGATTTAGGAGCTCGGTTGAGTCACAGCACAAAGAGCGGTGGCCTTGGAAACATTGCTTTTCTCCCAGGGCGTCAACAAAGGGGTCTGTCGTGAGCTCAAATTGGTTGTTGCCACATTTGCCTGAACAGCCTATTTCACTGCGGATCGGTTCGCCCTAAGAATTGTCAATAGCTTGCTCCGTCAACGATGACGTGCGACTTCAAACGTCGTTATGGATACGTGGGAGGACAAACTTACATTCCATGCGCAGTTGCTAGGGATCTGATTATTAGGGCAGCAGACATGTCGGTACCACCCCTCAGAGCATTGACCAACCAAGCCATGCGCACTGGGCATCTGCAAGGGTGCATGTGCTGTCGACACAGATGATGTACCAGAGGGACATTTCTGTAATGGGCCGCTTTCCTTAGCACGACCGTCAGTGCAAAGCTCCGTGACGAAACAGTTTTGGCCGTTGTAGGATGCAAACTCGTTTGAGAGGTTTTCCTTCTGATCATCACTGAGTTCTCCACCTCGTGTCAGGACGTCGTCCATGGCGGCGTGTCCTAACAAAGCATGCATTGCATCGTAGTCCTGCGTATCTTGATCTATAGCCCAAATCATGAGGCCCGAAAGACATTGAGACGTGAGGAACTTTTTCTTGTCCGTGAACGACTCCTCATCGTCGTATGAAATCCACTGATCAGAGAGGTAGGTCATGTACTTTGTCGTCGATTTTCCGTCGTAGTACGTGTCTGTGCTCAAAGAGTCGTTCCGCGATCGAATCTCAGCGTAGGTCAGAATACCGGCTGTATCTGAGCAATCTCCCGGCAGACCAGATGTGGAAAACTGGCACCCCTTATTAGGGTCATGGCAGCTAGCATCGGCCATAGTGAAAGAACGACCATAGAAGCCAAAGCCCATGACCACATTTTCCGGCTTCACATTATTGCGCCAGAGAAGATCGAGCCCCAATTTTGCCTCGGTAAGGTTGGTATGACCTTTCAGGTATGGGCCCGTCCAGTCATTGTGTTGATCCCATAGGCCGTGAAAGTCATAGGACATAAGGTTGAAGTAGTTGATATGTTTCTGGAGTCCCTCTAGATCAAAGCCTCTCAGGTACCAGTAACTGGCTGGGAGCGTGAGAGAGATTTCCCAGCCAGGATTCTCTTGATCAAAACGTTCCCGGAGTCTAGCGACGAAGGTCACATAATTATCGTAATCTTCTTCAGCACCTCCACGGTCATCCGCAACGGGATATTCCCAATCTAGGTCGACCTGTTGATAGTTTAGTAGGTACTCAAATAGATGAGCAGAGGTAAACCTACTCCATCAAGGCCGTACTTCTTGAGATAAGACACTATTGAGTCTAAGAAAGTTTGGGTGTTGTCATAGTCCGCAACAAGGTCAGACCAGATATTGGCCGTGCTCCCATCATTGAAGTCCCAACCGCCGATGGCAATGTTGATCCGAAGTCCTTGAGAGCGATCCTTCAAGTGCGAAGCGCGGGTCACAAGATCAGCGTCTTGCTCTGAGATCTTGAAGTCATCACTGAGGACAGCAAAAGCCAAGTTCAAGTGAGTCAGTCCTCCAGCAGGGACGTGCTCTGGAATGTATTTATCGCATTTTCTGTTGGCAAGGTTAAACAGCTCGTAATATGCTACTCGGCGATCTAGCTTCATAACATCGGTGTGGGCATCGCAGCTTGGTTCCCTATAGCTCATTAGCAGCTGCCACAAGTCACCAAACACACATGCAATACACATACTTAATTTCTTCACAACCAGATTGACAGCCCGGTAAGGCGCAAAACTCCGATGTAGTGCCGCAGAAGCCGAACTCACTAGTGCAATAAGGTCAATGAGTTATCCAATAAAGTTATTGAGACTGATGAGCTCCACACCTGCAGCAAACACCTAGCGGACAAGTAACGTTTCCTTTTGAGTCCTTGCCACATTCTGAGGTAGCATTGCAGGTACCCAAGCATCCGTCTTATCATTGTTAATATCTCGTTGAGCGCAAGAGAAGGGGAAAGGGTAACAACGTACCACCACAGAAATCATCTCCAAATCCACAGGAGCCAAATGAACTGCAGCACCCATTCTGACACGGTAGAATCTCTGAGCAGACAGCATTCTGCTGGGCCCATACTGTGAAGATGCACCCTGCTAGCCACAGGGCAAAAAGCCACCAACGCATGATAAGAGGGATTTCTTATGCGGTTACAAACCCTGCCTAGGCAGTCTGATTGTTCGGCCTAGGGAATATGTCGGTGAAGATGTCGGAGATCCGGCATCTTAAAAGTCTTCACATTCGATAATTCGATGGAGTGTTTCGTCCACCCTCCATTATTCCTTCACTTTGACTCCGCTATCAAGAAACTCTATTCAGCATCGTGGATAGTGTCGCATTCGGCTACTGCAGGGGAAATGAAGGAGGGTGCATCGCTAGTAGATGTTAGCTCAAGGGTGAGGCTGGGGGAGGGTCCGAATGTTGGTTGTATCAAAGATGTAAATGGCTGATGGCCTCGCACTGATCTCGTTTCGCACTGATCCACTCTTGGCATGTTGCTTGCGTCCCTTGGCGCGAGTCCTTGGCACCTTGGTTAGTGTCAACATCGGACTCAACTTCGAGGCCATTCCCCCCCCCTCTGAGGTGATTGAGGGCAGTCCTCTCCAATGTCGAGGCGTTTTGAGGATGAAACTCATCGAATTGAACTAGACTCCATTTTTCCCCCTAGCTGATAGGCATTTGAGGCAGGGCTGTTTAAAGGTCTTTGTGCAGCCGAGCTGTGATCCACGAGGGCTCGTGTACGGATGTCCCGGCACACTAACCGGGCCTGAAATTTTTTACGAAGACTAGTATCCACTTGGGCAAAAGCCCCTCCTGATTTTCACTCTCACGAATCCAGAACTGAGACAGATCCATATTTCGGACCCCACGATGTTGGCCCCAGTTACTTCGATAATTCAAGTTCTCATTTGTAGAAAATTCAGAAACTGCCTCTTCGGCTTTCAGGATCTTATTTCCGAATTAAAATCAACTTTTTGGCGTAGTAGTTGCATCCCACACAAGCTAACTATGAACTCTAATACAGAATACAACAGACGATTTATTCGGATGGAGACTTGCCCGGCACCAAACTATAGCACTACACTTTGAACTCACTAAATTGTTTTCCCCGCTGATTACTTTCCAAAGCAGAGAAAGGCTTTTTGATACTTTGAGGACTGAGCTTTGCTCCGTGGTTTTGAACATGAAGGTCCCTATCAGCCTTCCGTCTTTGGCCCTTTTGCTGAGTCTGGCAACTGCACCTGTGTGGTCTGTTCAGCTGTGGGATTCGCCCACTGATCTTCCTGAAACTATTCCTCAGGAATGCCGGAACGCTTTGAGCAAAAACATTACCTGCCCTCAGCTAGTGCCTGCCAGCAAGGTCACCAATCAGGTGCTCTACAGCAAAGCAGATCTGACCGAGCTATGCACCACCACCTGCGCAAACTCATTGAATGCCTTCCAACAAAATGTCCACGATAGCTGTGGAGACGCAACCCTGAGTTATGGCAGTGTCAATACGACGGGCGCCCGGCTGACCGACCCTTTACTTTGGGCGTATAATGTTACTTGCCTACAAGATTTGTATGTATGGGCCTCTAATAATGAAGTATGCGAGCTAACAATCGAAAAGAAAGGGATTCTGCAATTCTCAGATGTTCAACACATCCTCCACCCTGTTGGATGCATGCTCTGACTGTGTCCTCTCATACGTTTCTCGTATGCTTGAGTCCGAATACGGCCGCGTCAGATTCAATGACCAGAGCTTCTCTCGTCAACTCTCGTCATGTGGAGCTTCTGCCACGAAGTATCCATATACGACTCCTACTTCGGCTCCTTCATCGAGAACAGCCTCTGGTTCAGCGTGAGATTATTTTGGAACTTGGTTCTGTACCTTTTTTTACTGACAACTCAAAGGTCACCCACAACTACTGGTCTGGTCTGTAGCGGTGATAGTTACACAGTTGGTAAAGACGACACTTGCACGTCTATTGCTGAAGCTAACTCAATCCCGTACGGCACTTTCCTCGCCGACAACGGGATCGACCAGAACTGCACAACACTTAAGACTGGTTCGGAGGTCTGTCTATCACCGGCTTGCACTCTTTATAAGGTGGCGGAAGGAGATACCTGCAAAAGTATTCTCAAAGGGAAGGGTTTCTACAGGAACCAGCTGTTGTCTTGGAACCCGTGAGGACACCATAATCTTATACGGAAAGGCGTGCCAAATCAGGGTACTGACAAATCTAGGACACTTCATACAAACTGCGATAACCTCAAGACTATGATCGGTCAGGGCATCTGCGTTTCGTGAGTAGACAGCAGACAGCGACTGCAATTATTTGGGCTAATTAGAAACAGCCCACCAGGAAGCTCGGACTGGGACGTCATAACGACCAACAGAACATCCACCATGTTTGTCCCTATAATTTATAACAACTCGCAATTTAATACTAATATTTCAAAGGACATTTACTATGTTCACCGGTGACTGGGAAACTGGCCCCGCGCCAACTCAGGTGACAGAATCCCCAACATACGCTGCTCTGCCGACCAACTTCACCACCTTCACAACCACATACACAATCAACCAGACAGTACAAAGTATACTCGCCGACTACTCCAAATACTGCCCCATCAGTAATGAGGACTACGAAGATGGCTTCCAGTGGGTAGACCTCCCTGAAAACTGCCAGGATCTGCTCGAACCATACTGCGTCCCAGATATCAATGCCCCATCGCCCAAATCAACCAAATTCCCAGGCTCCTGCACGCCAGCTCTAGTCTCCGCAACTACAACTGGCTCGGCAACACCAACCTCAACTGTGCCATCGCCAACACTGCCTGGTACATCCTCTAAATGTAATAAGTTTCACTACATTGTTCAAGGCGATGGATGTCCTGCGATAGCGACAAAGTATGGAATTTCGCTGGATGATGTGAGATATGCCTTATAGCTATATAGACAGTTTCCGATTCCCTGCTGACATGTCCCTAGTTCTACTTATGGAACCCCGGCGTCGGGTCCGACTGCCGCACTCTCAAGACGGACTTCTATATCTGCGTCGGTGTTTCCGGTAGCTCGAACCCAACCAAGACTACGAGTGCTTCTCCAAAAGCAACGACATCCGGTAGTTCAAAGCCTTCACCTACTCAAGGTGGCGTCGCCTCCAACTGCGATGGGTGGCACTATGTGAGAGATGGCGATGGGTGCTTTGACTTGGCAAATGAGTATAACATCACACTTAACGATGTAAGCCATGCCTCTGTTCATCTCGAAATGATATTTCTAACCAATCCCCAGTTCTATATATGGAACCCTGCCGTCGGGGAGGGTTGCGGATCTCTCAAAACAGAATATTACGTCTGTGTTGGAGTTTCTGGTGATATGATACTATCTACAACTACCAAAATGACTACGACTACTAGTGACGGCGGTAGAGTCACGCCTACTGAAACTTTTCCCGGGACCATTGACACTTGCAAGAAGTATTACAAGGTCGTCCGTGGTGATGGTTGCTATGATATAGCTGCGGATCATGGTATTTCCCTGGCTAATGTACGTGCTTACTTCTAATCGTTGTCAATTGGACCTCCGCTAACCTTTCAAAACTATAGTTCTATAGCTGGAACCCTAGTGTCAAGGATGATTGCAGTGAGCTCAAGTTCGATTCATATGTCTGTGTGGGGATCTAGTTTGTGGCACGTGCAGCTCATCTACCGTCCTTCGTGAAGTTCGATTGTTGCCGTTCACGACTTAGGCCTTGAGTTTGCTTCACTGAGATTTGAATTTTGAATATTATATTGGGAATTGTATTGTATCCTATTCAAGCGAAAATAATAGTGCATCCCGCCTGTTGCATCACTTTCAAAGGACAATCCGTGGAGCCCAAGGACCATGTCAAGATCTTGGGCGTCCTCATGGACACGAAACTCAAGTACAAGGAACATATTGCGAGGGCAGTATCCAAGG
>LACB01000675.1:0-12556 GCA_030142185.1 Penicillium thymicola
AAAAGAGAGGAGATGCTATAAAATAGATGAAGAGATAAAGAGAGAGAGAGAGAGAGTCAGAGACAGGAGTTCGCGATAAGCCTCCGAGAGGCGGAGAAACGCAAGATGGATATTCGCGTGTCGCACGGTCAAGCTTCTCTTGGTACTCCAGTGGCTTAGTTTTTGACTTGTCCCCCTTTTTTTCTTTTCTTTTTTTCTGGGCAATTTTATGGATTATCAACTTGGATTTTTAAATGTTTAAGAGTAATGAATTTTTATTTCATGTTTCACATAAGTTTGCCCAAGGTTGGCCATGTGCTAAGCAAACCTAAGCTTTTTTTTTTTTAAACCCTGCCCATCTTTATCCTACCTAGGTATATTCCTATAGTTCACAAAGACCCTCTTCGTCCACGTACTCGTCTCCATAACATTCTCGTAAGATACCTTCAATGATTTGTCGATCTCCACTTGCTAATTTGCGCAAATACTCCTCCAGGATGTAAATATTATCTGTCCATTGTAGTGCTTGCTGTCGGAACCCCACTAACTCCTCTTGGATCTGCTTGACACCCTTGTTGCTGAGCGAATTGAGGGGTCCGGAGAGTTGGGCTTCTGTAGTCCGTACCCGATCAATTTCCTTTTGGAGTTGGGCTTTTTTGGCCATGAGGGAATCCCTTTCATGCTCCTCATCCGGCTCCTCCGCTCGGTGCATGGTCTCAGTGGCCAATGCCGCTTCTGCGTCGGCGTAAGACTTTCGGATTCTCTCCACTTCCATGGTCACTCGGTCTAAATGGCGCACTTGGGCGTGTTTTTCGTCGCTGCTGAAACTCCAGTACCAGTTCCCACTGCCGATCTTCTCAACTCGTAGTTGACCCTCATCGGTCAAAGCTTGGATGTATTCCTTGACCTGGGTGCCATTGATGGATGCAACCGAAGGTAGCGTCTTCTCGAGATCTTTGAGCGTGTGACACGTTCCAGTGGCGCGGAGATGAGTCAAAATTAAATCTTGTTTCTCGCTTTTAGTCAATTTGGGCTAGTGGCGCGTCAGTTAGACCCATTTGGATGATCCTGAACCCTTTCCAGGTGGAATATGCCAAAGCCACGTACCATCTTGCACGGACTGCCAAATGGGTTCATAAAAAGCTTATCAATTCAGTGTTCACTCATTGGACAAGTATGAGGCAGCTAAGCAGTGGTGGAGGCGCAATGATGAGTCCAAAGTCAGAAGTTCCCTCCGGTCCTAGAGGGGGACCGGGGTATGGCTTACCTGCCACGCTACACATGGAAACCCCGTGCCTCAGTTACAAGCTCATATTCCATTTGACGCTTACTTTCCTATTCTAAGGGTTCAAGGGTTTCTCAGAATTGTTTTTCTTTTATTTGAACACATTGTAAAATTATGACTGTAGGGACTAGAGACTACTAACCCTGCTCAAGATAACCTTGTTGGGAGCCAGCACACTAGATTCACTTGAGACTAGACTAGATAAAATCCGACCTAATATCCCCTGGGAACCCAGCCAATTCCTGGAAGCCCCTATTTAGGTTAGAAATGTCAAGTAAAACAAATTTCGGCTACAACAGAAACAAGGTCTCGCAACGAGATCTCGTCACGACGCCAGCAATAATTGAACCAAGGCTGCTGTAGGATGCACTGCATACCCAAGATTGTATGTTGACTCGGTGAGGCATGCGGTGACGCATTCGGCGAAATGGGCTCTCAGGACCCCTGCCAGTCGGCTAGATATTGGTTTAATCACCGCATGTTCTCTCCCTGGAGATATTACTCTGTGTAAAGCTCCATGGGAGACCTTCGTGTAGCGGGAGACGCATAGGAAGGCGCAGCAAAACTGTTGTCTTACACATCAAAGTCTGACTTTTTGTCTCTCTGCGTGCCATACAGTGGTGGCAGGGACTGGGATATGTGCCGATACCATGTGCAGCGTGGCTGTGCCACGGCAGTACATGGGATGACTTGATTCCTTTTCAAGGAATTTGGCCGAAGCTTTGCAAGATCGCGCATAGCTTGACACAGCTACAGGAATCAAAAGCCCCCGAGAGGAGTCGGCCACGGAGAAATGGATGTAACGTGAAAAAGAAATTCCAACCGCCATCTCATCCAGTCATCGTCTTTCATCAAGCTCGGTGTCAAAGTCGGTTGTAACAGAAACAGAACGAGCCAATTTGCGTCGTTTTGATCTCTGACGGACGATGCTGTTTGCCCGTTTCCTTCGCGCTGCTCGTGCTGCCGATTTAGTTGTGGTGTCGCTTTCGAGGCCCGTCTTATCGTCCTCTTCCTCTGACAGTTCTTGTCCTTCAACCAGGGCTAGGTCTCCGGTTTCACCCAGTTCTTCCTTGGCCATCTCTTCGATCAGGATCCCCAATGCAAGCAATGCGGTCTCATCCATTGTCTGATGGTCATCTTTGCCGTTGTCTGCCGTAGCGTATTCATAGTAGTCGGCTGCATAGGCATGTATTGTCTCAAGGAGGTCGGAGTTCGGGAGAGCATGATCAGAGGGAAGATTCTCATGCGCGAAGTATATATTCTCGTCAATTGATTCCGCTGGAATGTTCAGTTTGCGATAGAGAAGCTCCTCTGGACGCAAACTTCGAGCGCCTGCGGTTGTGTCGCGGTATTGAGAAGCAACTGTAAGGGGAACGTTGACACCGCGGAGATTGACACGACCTAATTACAATTAGATTTCGTTTTTCCTGGTATAGCTCTGCGAGCTTGGAAAACATACCAGCTATCGCATCATAGACGTTGGCACGGCGTTTTATGTGCCTCGAAGGCTTATCGTCCAGTGCTTCCTCCTTATCTTCGACTGGCTCGACAAAACTCTCTTCATCCAAGTCAAGGGATCTGGCAACAGACATACTTTAGGTTCGCCAGGAAGACCAATCAAGATTTGGCAAATCAAACAGTGATGTGCAGCGGATAGTGAATGAGGATGGAGGATCTCAATGCTACCAAATTCGATAAATGCGCCGGTCCAACTTTAATCCGGTGAAGCATACCATCACATCATCGAGTGCTCTCGACTTCTCCATGCAAAAGCACCAGCGCTGATGAATGAATGAATTCCTATCTCCTCAACAGAGCCCTTGGGTCTGTAACTCCAAATGAATTTCATGTTGCTCAAACAACCCGGCTAGTGCACAACCTTGAGCCCGCTCCGGGCATACGGTTCTCCAGCCGCAGAGCAGCTGCGCCAACGGACCAGTCCGAAGACGATGTAGCGCCTTTAGATCAAGAGCTAGGTGTCACGGCGGAGGTATTTGCTCACAAGTCCGGTGTGAACTGCCTGGCCGTCGATCAGTTTGAGGGCCGATAGTGCGTGTGCAACCACTTAGCATCTAACAGTTGCCAAATCTAACATGAGGGTAGTATGATATCGGGAGGTGCCGATCCATCGATTCACCTCTGGGACCTTGAATCAAGAGGCTCAGAGCTCGAACATGTTCATCAATCCTGCGCATCCGTCAGCAAATCCTCTCACCCCGACGCGCATACACATGCGATTACCTCCCTCTCGATCTACCCGTTCGATCCCGTCCCGTCAACGATCTTCTCGACAGCACACGATGGTACATTAAAACTGTCGGTGCTACAGTCGCCCTCCATCACCCCAATCCATACATTTAATCTAGACTGTACGCCATATTCACACTCGTTCTCTTCTCAGCCTGGGTCAACACTGCTCGTCGCAGTAGGCACGTCTGAGCGATCGGTCCGACTAGTAGACCTACGATCTGGGCTATCGACACAAGGTCTACCGGGACATAATGGTGCAGTCTTATCAGTAGCATGGGCACCTCACCGGCCGCATCTCCTAGCCTCTGCATCGGTCGACAACCGAGTAATCATATTCGACGTACGTCGCGGAGGTCACAACTCTGCCATCGCTACCCTAGACATGGACGATCCAGTGGGGCTGGTGACCCCAGGAACTGGATCTGTACCGGTCTCATACGAGAGTCGTCCCGCCTTCTCCCGGCATGCGCGCGCGCACAATGGACCTGTAACCGGAGTACGGTGGACCTCTAATGGTAGTCACATCGTGACGACGGGACAGGATTCCCGAATTCGAGTCTGGGACTCCGCAACAGGCGCCAATACACTTGTTCATTTCGGCCCTCGGGTCCGTAATAGCTCTTCCTCGCACCTGGCCGAACGGGCACCCTTAATCGTGCCGAGAGGCTCTATGAATCCAGGACATGAGACCCTACTGTGGCCTAATTTCAATGAGCAGGACGATCGTGGTGAGGTTTTCATGTTTGAGCTCCGCGAGGGGGCACTCGTTAAGCGTCTCCGCGTCCCGGGTCTCATGGCCGGTTCGCAGAATGTCCGTGGTCGGTCGAGTGCTTTGAGCGCTGGACGTATTAATGATCTTGTCTGGCGAGGGAACGGTGCCTCGGGAGAGGGGATAGAGCTGTTCTCTGCACATGGCGATGGAACGATCAGGACATGGGTGTCTCACGAACCGGACGGCGAACCCACGGAAACCGAGGAAGCAGCTCAGGCTGATCGCAAGAGGAAGCGAGATGTTCTGGACGAGGTCTATCGAGGATTTCTCGCACCTGACCAGCCCGGGCTACGAATCTAAAACGATTGAATAGCCATACTCTACGAAGGAAGTTTAATAAGAATTTCCGTATAGTATTGAATTGTTTTACATCTGACAAACGCCATTCATAACATCATGTACCAGATAGCGCATGGCCAAAGGAAACCAGCTATCATTTTCGAAAAGCTGAAAAGGTCACACTAATGGTTGAGCAGACCCTCTACTCCGCCTGATAGCGCTCAATCACACTACGGCCATACTTGGCATGCTTGAAATCGCGAGTATCACCATGGCTAGCGTGGTGATTAGGGCCCATGTAGGCATGCTTGGCCTCCACGCCGGCCGGCATGGAGTTTCCCGTGCCGCTGATGACATCACCGGCCTCACCCACATCCCGGGTCGAGCGTGGCAAGTCAGTAGTGTTGTCAGCAGCCGTCGATATTGTGGGCTTGGCAATGCCTTCGTTGTCGAAGCCGAAGTTCTCGGCGCGCTGGTCTGGACGTGGCAATGAGGGGATGGTATTCATCCTGCCGGCATCGTTGGGCATGGTCGTGCCTTGGGCGGCCATTTCGGAGAGAGTGCCGCCTTGGTGGGGGTCTTGCTGAACCATTTTGGTGGTGAAAGTGATTGTTGGATTTGAATAGGTTTGGTGTCCAGTGGAAGTCGGGATATGAAGAACTCAGGTTAGGGCAGCGTGGTTGGATCCAACGAGACCAGACTACGCTGGTAGTCTCTTATATTCCGCTAGGGGTCCTATACTGCTGGCACTGATGTCACAACATTGGACCTTGCCTACATTTAGGGATGATGGGGAATGATATCACATGGTGTTGATTGGTTCTTCATATGGAAAACATACAAGAAAACAAGTAAGATGCCGTCAGTCAATATGCATTACCGGAAATTGTTGGACATTGAGAGTCAAATTACCTGGAATCCAAGTGGGTTCATTGTTTTACTTGTCCTTTAGCTTGAGAATTCACGGTGGCAAAACCAAATGCCCAGTTGTTGTCAAGGTACGCTAGCCACCCCACTGGAGTCTAGATGTTCGGGATCGCGAACCACAAATGAAACCATGGTTGAGACTGAGTGTTTCACTAATGTACGGTGGGTGAACGGACAGTCAAGGAGGGTACTCAGCTACTCTACACTGATCTGGTTACAATTGAGTCATCCGAAGAGAGGAAAGAAAGCGAGAGAATTCTTCAGTGCTGGAAACCTATAACATCCTTAAGGAAACATCGATCATTAAAGTACGGTCAAATGGTTAAGGTACAGAAATGTTGTACGGAAATGAATGCGTTTGAAGAAAACAGAAGGGCCAAATGCCATAACGAGTGATAAGAAACGAATGATACATCAAACACCTATATCTGGTCAGGAACTATCTATAGGATGAAGGCGAGGACACCCATGACAGCCGCGGCGGCGGAGACAATGCCGCCAGACAGGCGGGCAGCGCCACCTTCGAACATGACCCCATGAGAGACAGAAGCTGATGCAGAGGCAGAGGGAGAAGCCTTGTGCTCGGCGGAGGCGCCAGTGGGGATCATCTTGCCCATGCTGTTAGACGGAGTGGCCTGAGAGAAGGCACCATACGAGGCAGGAGTGGCCATGGGCACATGAACAGCGATCTTGGAGTACGAGGGACGCTGGGCAGCATAGGCTGAAGGAGCGGAAGCTGAGGAACGGTAGGGAATAGCTCCGGCGGAGGGCTGGGCCCTATCCGGGTGCTCGGCACCAGGGCTGGAAGGAGCGGGACCTGAGGGAGCGTAGGCGTCGGCTCCAGCGGGATGGTGGGGAGCGTAGGCGTCGGCCCCCGTGGGGTGGTGGGGAGCGTAGGCGTCGGCTCCAGCGGGGTCGTGGGGAGCGTAGGCAGGGATGCCATTGCTCTCGTCGGTGGGAGGCGACTGATACGCCACATGTGTCGCCTCAGCAGGCTTGTACTGGGTCTTGGTCACAGTGTGAACAACCTCGTGCGCCTGCGCAGCGCACTGAGGGGTCCCAACATTCTCCTCCCGGGCGTACTCAGGGGAAGCACCAGGGTGGACATGGGTGAAGTCACCCTTAATAGCGTGGTTATCCTCAAAGTGCTCGTTCACATCGCTGTCGACATCGATTTCAGTTGGAGTCGAGAAAGAACTTCCACCGTCATTCCCGGAAGGACCTCCAATAGCGGTACCGCCACCAACGCTAGTCTCGGGGGTAGGTGCGTACGCACGGCGGCCGAACGTGATGCTTCCAGCAGACGGTCCATTGTTGTTGTTTTTCAACTCAGTGACCTCGGACTCGAATGTGTGGTGAGGCTCATAGTGAGGGTTGTAGCTGGGGCTGTAGTGAGGAGCGTAGTGAGGCTCCGGGTGGTTCTCAGTGTGGGGCTCGGGGTGGTTCTCGAAGTGAGGCTCGGGGTGAGGCTCGTAGTGAGGCTCCGAATGAGGCTCATAGTGCGACTCGGTGTGAGGCGCGTAGTGAGACTCCGGGTGAGGCTCGAAGTGGGACTCGGGACGACCTGGTAAACCACGGCGACCAAATGCAATGCTCCCAGCGGCAGGACCGTTGTTGTTATTCTTCAACGCAGTCAGCTCATGCTCTAGCGTGGTGTGGGGCTCGTAATGAGGCGCGTAGGAAGGGCTGTAGTGAGGCTCGTAGTGAGGCTCAGGGTGGTGCTCCACATGTGGCTCCGGGTGGTTCTCAAAGTGAGGCTCTGGGTGAGGCTCGTAGTGAGGCTCCGAATGGGGTTGGTAGTGCGACTCGGTGTGAGGCGCGTAGTGAGACTCCGGGTGAGGCTCGAAGTGGGACTCGGGGTGACCTGGGAAACCACGGCGACCAAATGTAACGCTCCCAGCGGAAGGCCCGTTGTTGTTATTCTTCAACGAAGTGATATCGTGCTCCACCGTGGTGTGGGGCTCGTAATGAGGCGCGTAGGTAGGGCTGTAGTGAGGCTCGTAGTGAGGCTCAGGGTGGTGCTCCACATGTGGCTCCGGGTGGTTCTCAAAGTGAGGCTCTGGGTGAGGGTCGTAGTGAGGCTCCGAATGGGGTTGGTAGTGTGACTCAGTGTGAGGCTCATAGTGCGACTCGGGGTGGGGCTCAAAGTGACCAGAGGGAGGGGGGCCACCGTGGCCAGGAGGGCCGTGGTTCTCGGAGCGACGGAACGGACCAAAGGGGTGAGTGTAAATATCCTCATGCTCTAGGCCGATGGAGTGGTCATCCTCGTTGTGCTCACTGACATCAGAGGCAGTCTGGATATTGGTGGAAGCGCTAAAGCTCTGGCCACCATCGTTGCCAGAAGGGCCACCAATGGCAGTTCCGCCGCCATCGTGAGGCCCGAAACGCTTCCAGAAATCAACAGGGTGGACATGCTTGTTCTTGATGCCGATGGAGTGGTCATCCTCGTTGTGCTCACTGACCTCAGAGCTAGCTTGAATATTAGTGGGAGCGCCGAAGCTCTGGCCACCATCGTTGCCAGAAGGGCCACCAATGGCAGTTCCGCCGCCACCGTGAGGCCCGAAACGCTTCCAGAAGTCAACAGGGTGGACATGCTTGTTCTTGATGTCGATGGAGTGGTCATCCCTGTTCTCATCCTCAACCTCGGTGTTGAAAATACCAGTCACGGAGAAATCGAAGCTCTGGCCCTCATCATTGCCGGATGGGCCACCAATGGCAGTTCCACCTGGAGGACCACGCTTTCCCTTTCCAAACGGTCCCATTCCAGGGACCTGGGGGCCCTTCACAGCGGGGTGGCCAAAGGGCACAGGCACCACCGGAGGGCGAGGGTACACATCAGTGTGCTTCAGCTTGACGGAGTGGTCATCCTTGTTCCACTCGTTGACCTTGGTATCGGTCTTGATACTAGCGGAGTAGGGGCTGACGAAGCCACCGTCGTTATCATTGCCAGAAGGTCCACCGATGGCGGTACCACCAGTCTGAGGATGGATGTCATGCTCTTGCTGTACGTCGGGTTAGCTAAAGACTGTAGATATATGCAGAGCAAAACAACATACACGTTCAGCAAACTTGGCCTGGGCAGCAACTGCGAGCAGTGCCACAGGGATTCCGCCGATAAAACCCTTCATAACTGCGGTGCTTGGGAGATATTACTGTAAAAAAGCTAACGCTTTTGCGCAAAGGAGTTAAAAGAGTGACTGAAAGCGAGTGCTACTGGAGCAGGATAAAAGAATGGCTCGATTGATAGAATATTCTCCCTTAGAAACAATGAATAGTAAACCAGCTGGAGGAGATGTTCAGACCTTTAGTAGTTTCTTCGCATTCATGATCGCCAGCTCAACAATCAGGTGGGAATGCCGTTGCATCAACAGGGACTACACCCTTGACTTGAAGCCAAGGCGAAGGTGATACCATCAGAATGTCGCTAAGAATGAAAAACAACACCAATAGGTGAGAAAATGCCCCACGATCCTTGGTGAGATCGTAAACAGTGGCCATGGAATCCCTAGAAAGGTGCTGATATTGCATTCCGCGGGATGAGAGGGATAAATCCACCACCTGGCCAGGAACCGCGGCATTTAGAGATCAAAGCAAGCCCCTTGGTTGACCAGCAATATTTTGCTTGACAAATTTACACCACTTGTTCGAAAGTGATGCCATTGTCATGTGCGACTCCTCCCAAACAGACTGAAGTATGGACGATCTTGGTACATACTGTCCCTGATTGGGGATGGCCTGACTGAAGCACCTCACGATCGCACAACATGGGATTCCCGATCATGTTAAATGGTTGGCTGAGATCCGAATGGCCATTTATTGCACACATGAGTCTCTTGTAATCGTTCACGTTACAAGGGCAATACGTACGTAGTGACTCTTGAGCCTGGTAGCGTTTTATGCAGGGTTACGCTGAATCTGTTCAGTGTCTCACTAACTATCCAGTTTACTGAAGACCATCACATGCATCAATGTGTTGGTCTCTACTCTCGCTCTCAACAACAATATTGTTGAAGCGAAGGAATGTGTCCCGTCTTCGACATTCAAATCCCACCGCCCTCACTGAAGAGGACACAGAGGGGAAACGAACTTCCTATCGAGGATCATCTATCTCCTGAGCCGATCAGTCCCGTAAGACCGAAGTCCGTAGGACCGAAGGCAACACATCGTCGTGGGGGTGTCGTAAGACAGGACAATGGTCGTGGCAGGCTCAGTTGCTTTTTTTCGATGAAAAAGAAAAGAAAAACGAAGAAGGTGCCGAAAAGTTTGCGGTCTTTTATAGCACTAGTGGGGTCACGGAGCGGATTTACAATATTCCTCTCGGAGCCGAGATCGGTCCGATCCGGTTTACGTTGTGGCCTGCATTCTAAGGCTCTAAATCACACCTCATGCACGGTCGTATTTAAAATAAACAAGGGGGGAAAAGCAATAATTTAGGATATGATACAGCAGTTCCAGCCAGCTCCATGACACGTCCAATTCAATAATCAAGCCGGAATATGACATGTCACTGCTGTGGACGAGTGGGATAACATCGAATTAAGAATAACAAATGCTCTCCCCCCCCTCCCCAAACTCCAGCTATCCATAGCATCTTCAAAAAGAAAGAAACCAAAAAGGTCGGCCTAGCGTACGTCAGAGAAGTCCACAATACGAACCACAAGGAATGGTGATGGGGTTGCTTGTCGCTCTGAATCAAAAGTGGTAAAATGGGTAACCGGAACCTTGCATGTCCCGTTAGCGATGAATCCAAGTTAGTGGGTGAAACTGACTCGAAGAACTCACTTATCCCCCAGCTGCCGTTTTTTGGGTGCTGACTTTCCAACCTGCTCCTCCCACCGCCGCAGTGATGCCCAATGCAATCGCAATCATAGTTCCCACTGTCACCACAGCCACAATTGCCTTCAGTGCCATTCGTTGTTTGTTACTCAAGGTCTGCAACCATGTCAATGGTTTGTTCTCCTCCTCCCACAACTTCGATCGGCGGGGACTATCGGTTCGGCAGCTCGCGTATGGGCCCATGCTTTCCAGGTCTCTCAGTTGACTTCTCCGATTGGCGTTCTTTGTTTCTAAGGTGAGTTGTTCGTATGAGATAGTCGGACTTGTATGCGGATAAAAAGGCGAGCATGGCTTTGCACCGATCGATGGATCAAACTCCTGACTGTGAGCCCCAGGCGAAGATGTAATGGAACATCGTGGGGGCGCGATAGTAGGCGTGGTTGGAGTTTTTTCGTCGGCGGTTTTGATCGATGCAGCCACCTGGGCCCCAATCACCCCAAGTCCGTGTAAACTCATAGCGATGGGTCAATGTAGCTGGAAGGGAGGATAGGGAATTCCCAGATCAAAAGATCTTGGAGAGTGACCTCTTCAGGCTTTTTCGCTTGGACTTGGATCGTTGTAGAGGTCGTGGTTCTTTGACCTTGGGTGCTGGTGTGGTGATTGCCTCAACGGGAATGGCGACAGTTGAGACACCGCCGTACATAAACAATGCCGTATCAACCTGGAATGCACTCCAAGACCAGGCGGACCGCGGCAGTTTCATCACTCAGACTGATCACAATAAGAAATATATTTCTCTAAAATAGTGGAGGGGCGAATGTGTGCCCGTCAAAAGGATAGTTTGATATAAAATGGAATGAGTGGTAGTTTCCTCTTGTAAGCGCACCCGAACGGTTTTGGGGCAACTTGACGGCAACGGCAGAGTCTGGATTTTCTTAAAGGGGTCCTCAGTACTCCGTACATTCGGGGATACCCTGTAGTGAAATGAATTGTTTCTCTAGGGATGCAAGGTCTCCATTGGCTCGAGGGCTGTTTTCACCCCTAGATTGGTATTCTGTGTCCCTCTCAGCATTCCCACACCCTTTATAATGTAAATGATCTTCTCCTGCAGCAAAATCAACCCTACTATTGGTAAATATTTGCTTAAACAGCATTCTTATCGTCGATCCTACACTCCGATGTCTCACTTCCTCTCTCCTTAGGCTCTGTTTGTAACCCTGTTGCCCACTTCAGTGGGTGGATTCTACCCTAGCATATGAAGACGGTCTGTTCTGTGGTGCATCTAGTTGGAACATATTACGGGACGATAGGGGTATATTCTAAGTCAGGGTACCTCGATCATTCTATCTCGATATCCATTGTAGTCCACAGATTGTATGTTGTATGTAGGTTACATCCTGATGTGCGTACAAGCTGCACAGCATTGTACAATTCACACAAGCAAAGCTTTCTCCAGTAGAGTAGGTAACATAAACCGTAGCTGTAGTCTATTATTAATTATTTCAAACCTTCTAGGCAAAAGTTAATGTTGTCGTATTAAGTTAATGTCCTCACGCTACTGAAGCTTACCTGGAGACTGCAAATTTCCCATAATCGGCTACAACTAATTCGACCATATAAAAGAAGTAGGTCTATCCAATAACATACAAAAGTAATGTTTGAATTCTTTGCCTATACGTTTTTCGATGATTAGCATGTTGAGCTGTAATAAAAATATATATTCTAGAATGATGTATATATATATCTCTTGACCTGGTTCTCAGCAGAACTGTATGACAAAATATATACACAAACCCCACATTTGTCTAACTCGAATGCGTCTCAAGATCATGCGAGATTTGAAAGAGGTGTTGACCACATAAAGAGATATTTATTTATCGATTCAATCGCGGAATTAACATCTGCCTGCCTAAGAATCATGAAGTGTATTCGAATAGCACCCAAATAGCTAAGAATATATAATATGTTGTCGCCCACCTGCATCATGTTAGCAGATAACGGAAAGACTTCAGCCAACTAAACTTCTTGTAGGTCTTTAATCTGCCTATAACGTTTAACTATGGGGCTTCACGCATCATGCAAGTGTTTGAAGTAACACCAGCCAAGCATACCTCATGATTGGGCCAGCTAGTGTTTATAGTGACCTCGGGATGCAACCTAGCTTTGCTCTCGTTAACTAACTAACTAGTTAACTACTAACGTATTCGGCAAGCGAGCGGCCACCGCAAGCCAGTGGCCACCCCAAAAACACATAGTAAATGTGATATTTTGTAACTTTATATCTCGAC
>LACB01000676.1:0-12493 GCA_030142185.1 Penicillium thymicola
AGGTTGCCTGGTGGATAGGGGATAGGGGATAGGGGACAGGGGACAGGGGACAGGGGACAGGGGACAGGGGACAGCGGTGTACAAAATGGTCCAGATCGTGCCTTTCATATACGGCAGTCCATTACGCCGCCTTAGATTTTGCCTACAGCGTGAATTTGGTAATTGGAGTATTCCACCTGGCCAGCGCGTTTCAGAGGAGCTTCTAGATGGACTCTCATATGCGATATCTGAAGACTGTTTTTATATTATTGAATGCATAAAATTCTTGGATCCTTGACTTGCTAAATCCTATATTCGTCATCGCATTTGTTGTCCCTTAGGTTTGGTCCTAGTAGTGCTGCATTATGTCCCAATTTGCCTATGAAACTAGTACTTGATGGCTTGTATACCCCAGTGAGATAAATATGTTCATATTTCACTTGTTGAGCACAATTTTACTGGAAAACGCACCACAGTAGGTCATGGGTATTGAAATAACCGAAAAATAAAACGCCTATAACTCATCAAGACAAACCACTTCTCCTCCACATTGGGCTAAGGCCTGTAGGGTGGAGGTAGATCAAGACTAGAATCACCCGGACTATTCCCACCAGCATCTGATTCAACATGGTAGCTAGGGAGACAAATATCCTGCCGGGGGTGATTTTCAGAATCTAATTCAGAAATAATAGACCCAACAAGCACAGGAGCAGATTGCTATCGAATATCGTCAGTAGATACTCCCTCATGCTCTTGATCGAATCAACTTACCCCGGCCTTCGAGCCATAGTTCCTAATAAAAATAGGATCCTGATTCGCAATCTTTCCAACCAATTCATTTCGCTTCCAATTGCCATATTTAAGAACCAGTCCCTGGAAGTCACACCGTTCGATGATGCACTCGGTGACAACGCAATTTGTCAAGGTGGTTCTCTGGAGTTGGCTGTTTGAGACCATCGTTCCGGTCACGGTACTCCGCTTAACAGCACTCTTGTCCTGAATGACCGACTGTCCGATTGTGGATCGGTGCACCGAGCTTTGTGTTTGGATAGTGCTATTTGTGATGGCACTGCGCTCGGCAAGGGCCGCGTCGTGGAACTGGGATTTTTGGGCCGTGACCCGGCTCACGTCTTCCACCTTCGATAGCACACAGTCGCTTAGTGTGGATCGCTTTACGCAGGAATTGTTGATTGTGCAGTTGCTGAGAGAGCATCGGGTAATTGTGTTGCCGTCCCCGTTAAAAGCGCTGGATTGCGCTTTGTCGTTGTCCATAATAGCGCTCAAGGGTCGAGTATTTAGCGAATGAAATAGATAAAGTAATTTTCTGAAAATGTATATTGCTTGAAGCAAGTTATAAGTTGAGAAATATATTGGGGAAGTCCGGGATTTTAGGTGAGCTGACATCGAGCGGTCCGAGGCCTCTCGGCGAGGAAAGCTGTTGCCTACCGGTGGTTCTCTATACTTTACATCAAGGTGTTTGGAAACATATATTATTGCGCATAGTATCCGAATTTTCATTAGTATACTTGTTCATCTACCACTAAATATCTGTGGGATGAAGGTTCCAGAACTCACATGGCCAATTATCGTTCTCGGGAATGATATATATAACCCGCGAGACAATACAAAGCTCCACCCCCAATTTTCGCAACGATTCAAAGTCATAATCCAAGTCCTGGCTTTATTCCTCGGTCTCTTCCTCATCTGGGCCATAGAACTTCCGATATGTAACTTCATGCAAATCCGGCAGCTGGGGCTTCCACCCTTTCAACAAAGCCACCGAAGGAGATGTCCATTCGGTCGAAATCATGAGCATCTCCAGACTGCCAGGAAGACGCGGGGTAGGATCAGGCGCCTCACTGTTCCACGACCTCGTTGGGACCGAGTGCCCACGCATCTCGAGCAAGACCTCTGAAGGCTGCGCCGAGATACACTAGAGGATATTAGCCTTTGACCTGCTCCCTTTTGGCAGATTCTGGGACTTACATGACCGTAGTTTCTGTCCCGCGTATTGAGTGGGGGCTCAACCCCCAAGTTGTCCCTGTCTCTCACCAGCTTAGAGAGCAACCTGTGATTCGTTGATCGGTACGCTGTGCACGATCAGACCGTCCAGGTCATGCATCTCGACGATGGCATTTAGGGAAGGCTCGTGGGTTTGACCTTCTTGAGCATTATGGAAGTGTACCTATATTTCGAGAATAAAAGAGGATAGTCAAGATTTTGCTGCAAAGTTCTTGCAAGCTTCTCAGAGCTGACTGGATTCGTCAAGCAAATCGAAGATTAGAGTGTTGGAGTTCCAAGAATATAGAATTTACGACAGGCCAAGGCAAGGCTGGAAAGGGAATATGGCGGTTCTCGTAGGCGCTGGAATATCATTCCCAGCAGTTCAAGTGGAAGGGTCTCAAAGATGGAGACTTGAGAAGGCAGAGCTGGTAGATATAGACCAGAGAGGAAGGTCAAAGATGAGAGAATTGATGAATCTACCTACTTACTGTCACGACTCTCTATTTATACTTCATATAAACAAAGAGAGGTATCTGACACCTGCAGGCAGGCAAGCAACACTTCTCTGCCTTGTGCCTGGGTTCAACACTATCCATCGATGTTGGACTTCATTGTTGAATAAGGACTACCCGTACTAAAGATGATTCGGACTAAGGAATGAATAGAAACCCTCGACCAAGAATTGAGATAAAGACTGTATATTATAGCCACAGATGTAAGTCAAGGCCTAATGTTGACTGGGAAGAAACTGAGCTTCTATCAGAATACTTGATAGTGTCCATGCTGGATGCTACCTAAGTAGAGCTGATCACAACCTTATTGACTGGCTGCCTAGAAATCCTCCCATATCCATAATCCATGATTTGTGTATGACGATAAATGAATGAACAGAGTATCTGTAGCAGAATCAAGAAATTCACCTTACATCCAGTCACGATTCGCAATTCCTAAAGCGGCGACTTGCACGAGATTCGAGGAAAGTCACCGACAGTTACCCGACTGACTTCACTTGCTTGAATACCGTTACCTTGGACTGTCGGACCAAAGGAAATTGATGCTCGAATATACACGGTAGCAGTCGTCCCAGTTCTACGTGGCCTGAATTCGTTTCGTGTGGCTCCATCGTGCCCATCGTGGGCAGGGGTGGATATAGCTGTGATCATCTCAACGCCGTATAGCTCGATTAGCTCAATTGCCAAATGAATTAGTACGGTAAATCTTTGGCGTTTATAAGCTGCCCCCAGAACTTTTTGCTTTCTCTTCTTGATCATCTTTCTACCATTCCAGGTTTTCTCTTCCATATCCTTCTTCAACTATCAACTCCCCCAAGTCTCAATCGGTTACCTTCAGTTCTGAATATTATGCCCTCCAACCCCCAAAATGTGGGCATCAAGGCCCTGGAGATTTATTTTCCTAGTCGGGTACGTATGATTTATTGTCCACTCTATAATTGAAGCCATCGGGCAGCTAACATACTTCGTTGTATACAGTACGTGCCACAAAGCGAGCTCGAGACCTATCTGGGGGCCAGTACTGGGAAATTCACCATTGGCCTGGGTCAGCAGAAGATGAGTTTCTGTGATGACCGCGAAGGTATGCAGACAAACTCACAAGCCCATCCTCCATATTCCGCGCTAATCTAATGTGGTCACATTCATAGACCTCTATTCGATGGCACTCACAGCCGTCTCCTCGCTGCTGGAGAAGTACAAGATCGATGCAAACACCATTGGCCGCTTGGAAGTGGGAACGGAAACGTTGCTCGACAAATCCAAGTCTTGCAAGTCGGTACTCATGCAACTATTCGGGGAGAACACGGATATCGAGGGAGTCGACACCTACAATGCCTGCTATGGTGGAACGAGTGCCTTGTTAAACGCAGTCAACTGGGTCGAATCATCCACGTGGGATGGTCGCGACGCCATAGTAGTGGCGGGTGACATTGCTCTGTACGACAAGCCCGCTGCACGCCCTACTGGCGGCGCCGGCTGTGTGGCCATGCTGATTGGCGCCGATGCGCCGCTGGTTCTGGAGCCCTTCCGTGGATCGTACATGAAGCACGTCTACGACTTCTACAAGGGCGACTTCAAATCGGAGTACCCTCTTGTCGATGGACACTACTCCAGCACATGCTATCTCGAGGCATTGGACAACTGTTACGAACGGTATCGAACTAAATATCTGGCTAAAGGCGGTGGTTTGACGAACGGAGCTGCAAAATCCCGGGATAGTTTCTTGAGTTCCTTTGAGTATTTCGTCTTTCACGCGCCTAACTGCAAGCTCGTCTCTAAGGCCTACGGTCGTTTGTTGTTCAATGATCTCCGGACCGAGCCCGGTCGCTTTGATGACGTTCCAGCAGCGGTCCGCGATGTTGAGTACACTGCGTCTCTGACGGCCAAAGAGGTTGAGAGGGCTTGCATCGGGTTGACGACGGAAAAGTTCTCCGAGCGTGTTCAACCATCCATCACAGCACCCACAAATTGTGGGAACATGTACACTGCTAGTCTCTACTCCGGGCTGGTGAGCTTGCTGAGCAATGTTACTAGTGAGGAACTGCAGAACAAGCGCATCGGCATGTTCAGCTACGGCAGTGGTCTTGCTAGCACTATGTTTAGTCTTCGTGTTAAGGGTGATACTTCTGGGATCGCGCGGCAGCTTCAGCTGCATGAGCGTTTGGAAGCTCGCATGGCGGTCTCGCCGGAATTTTATAACGAGGTTAGTTTCTTGTTCGTTGGTTGCTTTAACTAGCACACTGTCTAGACAGTTGGTTTCTAACGATGATAGATGTGCAACCTCCGGGAGAAAGCCTACCAGCAAAAGAGCTATACCCCTGTGGGAAGCGTCGGTAGCCTAGCTCCCAGTACTTACTACCTTGTTCACGTTGACGAGAAGTTCCGACGAAGTTATGAGAAAACGCCAGTTGCCTGAGTGATAAAGTTTCATGACTGACATTGACGGAACTTCGCAAGAAAGGATGATAGCCCTTCTTTTAGGGGATAGCACTTGCTTTGGCATACATAATTCTTGCGATTTTTTGGACCTTCCTTGCTCATCTACTGATTTAAGGCAGTACATCGCAGGTGGGCACAGTGCACACTTCTTACTACTCAACACAAAGTCCCGAATAAGAGGAGATAAATGAACGCAGCTGATTAGTCTGTAAAGTCCGACACAACAAGGTTTATTTCAACTCACGCAGTAATTTCGCAGTACAATATATATATTAAAGCTTAGCTCTAAACATAATCTCAAATCCCATGTTACTATACTCCACAGTGTACGTAAAGAAATTAACCAAGTGCATACCTAGGTAAGTGCATAAGTGGATAAGTGGATACTAAGCTTCACTCGACATATAACGTCTACAAATGTGATAAGTATCGTTTCAAGAGTAAAATTGATTACTATTATATAAATATAACTCGAAGGTGACTTCATCCCCCGGAACAGAATGAAGTCCTCAGTGGCTAATTAGACATATCAAGTCTCTCGTAAAGACAACTCGTATATATCAGTCAACAGTTTCAACTAAACCTATTACTTCTGATCCGCGCATCCCAGAGCAAGGGTTCCACCCTAAAGATCAGTTAGTCATACACTCTACACAGAGAACTCTGCGTTGAAGATTGTCACATACCAAGACGTTGGCCTCGGTGCAGCACTGGGGTGCGGTGGTACAGCTAGATTCCTCGTACGCGTGGCCTGTGAGCAAAGTTAGAAATCTTCCCATCTTGCCAATATTACACCAGAGTCCAAACGTACAGAGAAGACCAATAGATCCAACGATGTTGGCAGCATCGACGCCAAGTGCCAACAGGATGGGATCGACAAGGGGGTCGAGAGGAGTGGTGAGAGTACCACAGCAGAGAAGGGGGCCGACACAGTCCGAGGTATCACCGCGCTTCACGGAGAGGTTGGACTCCTGGGGAAGGGCGGACACCATGCCGGCGCCAACGAGGGAGAGGACGGAGAGGATTGAGAGTCTCATTTTGAGGAAGATTTTCGAGTTGGTCTTTGGAAGAAGAGAGAAATGGTTGTTGTTGTGATGGAGAGAGGATTGCGATTGTGAATGATGTCTAGAATTCGTGGAATATCATCATCCTTATATACCTTTCGACAAGATACCCAAGGCATCAATTGCTTCCGACAACACCCCTATGTCGTTATCGGGATCGGAATGTGGAAACATCCATTTGTGAGTCGTAGACATGAACTCTCCGAGTAGTCTCCATCTCGGTGAACAGGAAGATCTGCGAAACTCTAGATAGCATTTGGCTCCAATGTTAGAGGCCGGATGGGAGGCTCTCGACCTCCAACCGAGGTACCAGGGTTCTAGAAGCAGTTGCTGCTAGTGGAAGAGTAAACCAGTTCCTTAGATTGAATCTAACATAGTTCATAATGTGGAGATCCATGATTCGCATGAGTTCCAAGCGAGCTATCGTTTGTGTCGATCTCTCTTGGTCCATGCTCAATATCATTGAAAGACATGCAGTCACTGGCTTTTCAATGCCAAGTCAATGTACAAGTCCAATAGCTAGCGGGGCAAACCCCTCGGTTATTTCCTCTCTCCATCCGAATCGGGGAGTTCCTTATCAGTGGATGCCGGTTTCCGGGATGATCTTTCCTGTGGCATCGAATCAGAATTGCCAAGGTGACAATCCCACTGATCCGCTGTAAGGAACTCGTAGAACCCTGTCACCCGATCGATGTATCAACCAGCCCCCAGAACTCAATTGATTGAAAAGAAACCCCCCAAATCTATAATCCATACTCCATAATTTCATCCGCAGTCTCCGCAGTCTGAAATTTTATACAGTTGGTTTGCGATTTGTCATTTCCATCCCCCCTTAGAGCGCATACTGCGGTAGATCAGGATCTAACGAGATAAGTCTCGCACCGTTGATTGCACGGTGTCAAACTAGCTCGCGGATATCATAGAGGTGGACATTGTGACGGTCCCAAGGTATTGGTAAACTTCGATCTGGTCGCAGCCAATCTGGATGACTATTGCCCTTCATTGGATCACTTGAGATTTTTTACATGTCAGCTTCCCCTGATTGTCGTGGTTGTGACGATCCTGATAAGTATATGTCTGAATGAGTTACGTGAACGTATTGAATCCAACATTGGGAGTAGATATCGATGTTATGCCTCGGCTTAGTCTCTCACCTGGAAATTGAGGTTATCATCTCAAATCATTTCTTCTTGGCTTTCAGAGAATTTGATAATGTCAATGATTATCAATTGGATGCTGTGTGAGAAACCAGAAGAGATAAGGCATCCTCAAGGTAAACTCTGAAGTTGAGACAAATTGATTCATTGTTAGTCATATTTCATATCCTCATGGACTTACATTTCCCCCTCAAAAATGCCCTGAATTCCAGATAAAATCCCATCCCAGGTCATTAAGGAAGATGAAAGACCAGGGCTGATATGGAAACATGTGGCGGTGCACCTGTGGCGGTGTTGGCCACACCGCCACATCCTCGCGACACAAAAAACTTCCCGCCTCAATTAATCCACACCACATTCCCCGGGGTTTATCGATCAACCAACCCCTCTACCTTTTTGATTTTTGAGCAGTTGCCCAGCGCAAATTGCCCATAGATCATAATCAAAATGCCTTCCACTTCTCTCGCCGACCTGGTGGCCACCCTCCCCTCGGAGGACACCTGGGGCCCCTCCACCTCTGCCGATAACATGCTTTCCGGTGTGCCATACGCTCCTTTCTCCAAGGGCGACAAGCTTGGCCGCATGGCCGACTGGACTGCTGAGACCAAGGAGCGTCAGAACCAGCGTCCCCAGTACAACCGTGGTTTCAGAGGTATGTTTTCACTTTTTTTTCTTCTGTCTTCACCAACTTTCTCCTTTCAGTCGAATAGCAATGGCTAACGGTTCAAATAGACCAGCAGGTGTACGGCGCCGGTACCTCCAACCTCTTCACTGTCGCAGCCGCCGAGGATGAGTCCTCCTTCTCCGTCGTTGATAACACTCGTGTCCAGAAGCGCGGTTTCGGCCGTGGCGGTGGCACCGTTTTCCGTGGCCGTGGTGGTCAGCGCGGTGCTGCCAACCAGCGTGGTGGACGTGGTGGCTTCCAGCGTGCTGGACCTAATGTTAGCCGCGGCCAGCAGAGCGGTTACCAATTCAGTGACCGTGGCGGCGGCCGTGGTGGCCGTGGTGGCCGTCGTTTCGGCTGGAGAGACTATGACAAGCCCCAGCGTATCCGTGAGGCTTCTGTCAACATCCGTCCCGACTGGAAGATGCTCGAGGAGGTTGACTTCACCCGTCTGTCTAAGCTGAACCTCGATGCTCCCGAGGGCGAGGACCTCGAGACCTACGGTTTCCTCCACTACTACGACAAGTCCTATGACAAGCCCCCCGTCAAGAACGCCGAGCGCAGAATGCAGGCTCTCGACCGTGCTGCCTACAACGTTACCACCTCCCAGGATCCCGTCATCAACGATCTCTCCGAGAAGAACGCCGCTACCGTCTTCGCCACCTCCGATATCCTGTCCATGCTGATGTGCGCCACCCGCAGTGTCTACTCGTGGGACATCGTCATCGTCCACCAGGGCGACAAGATCTACTTCGACAAGCGCGACGGTGCCTCGTTCGACATGGTCAGCGTCAACGAGAACGCCATCGACGCACCCCTCGAGGCCGCCGAGGCCGCCGGCAAGCAGGAGCAGATTAACACCCCCAACGCCCTCGCTATGGAAGCCACCATCATCAACCACAACTTCGCCCTGCAGACTCTCATCGAGTCCGACAAGTCCAAGGTCACCTTCGCCAAGCCCAACCCCTTCTACGACGAGACTGAGGAGACCGAGCCCCTCGCCTCCAAGGGTTACAAGTACCGCCGCTTCGACATCTCCCTCGAGCGCGACGAGGAGCCTGTCTCCATGGTCGTCCGCACAGAGGTCGACGCCGTCATGAAGGGCGGTCCCACCGGAAGCGAGGACCAGCAGCTCATCATCAAGGCCCTGAACGAGTTCGACCCCAAGGCTCAGGGCTCTGGCGGTGCCCTCGACTGGCGCAGCAAGCTCAACTCCCAGCGTGGTGCCGTCCTCGCCACAGAGATGAAGAACAACTCCGCCAAGCTCGCCCGCTGGACTACCCAGGCTATCCTCGCCAAGGCCGACGGCATGAAGCTCGGCTTCGTGTCCCGTGTCAACCCCCGCTCTGCTGCTTCCCACGTCGTCCTCGGCGTTGCCGGTTACAAGCCCCGCGAGTTCGCTAGCCAGATGAACCTTAACCTCGGTAACGGTTGGGGTATCGTCCGTACTATTGTTGACCGTATCCGTGCTCTGGACTCTGATGAGCCCGCCGAGAAGGTTAAGAAGTACGTTCTCATCAAGGACCCTAACAAGTCTGTTCTGCGTCTGTACAGCGTCCCTGCTGCTACTTTCGAGGAGGATGAGGAGGAGCTTGAGGAGGAGAAGGAGGGTGAGAAGTCCGATGAGGCTGATGAGTAGATTTTTTTTCTTTTCTGATGACTTATGTTCCTCCTTTCCATGTGCATACGTACTCGACCTAAAATTTGATGCTTTTATACTCTTGACTATAGAGTCTGACCAATAGTCAATCAAGTTCATTTTGCCAGACAAGCCTCACTCTTTCTCTCTCACACCCCGTAACTACAGTCGCTACAGAATTATACGTTCGAGGGGAAATGGCCTTTGTTTTAGGGATGTATAAGTCTGTTACGAGGATGTTTCCAATATACAGACTGATGATAATTCGTTTTAGTGATGTAGTTTCATATTTGGTTGCCTGGGAATGCAAAGACCTCGAAAGGTGATTGTGCATCGTGTCGAGTAACCCACCCCCCTTGGACGAGTGATTAACTTTTGTACGACTTTCTCGGGGAAACACAAGGAACGTCTTGCCTTTTCGGTGCCTTTCTAGGGTTTCACGGGAGTATGCGTCGAGGATTTCCGCCATGGTTGGGTTTACAGGTTGTTCATCGTCTTCCTTGTGGATATGCACATATCAAAGACTGTTCTTTGTTGATATGAGTATATATAAACCCCAATGTCATTAGAGTAGAGTGATATATATTCACCATTTTAGAAGATCGAAGGGGATATAAAAAATCGTTCTTAGAGAGCAACAAGAAAGAAAGAGAGTATATTGTCCAGGTGAGATATCATCTGCACCTTTGGTTATTTCCATTTATATACAACCCTGTCAACGGGAGTATCCAAGACTAAAGGAAGAAAGAAAGAAAGATGAAAGGAAGAAGAAAAAAAATAAAAAAGATAGTAAAGAATGGAAAAAGAAATAGTTCACAGGCACAAACAAGACCGAAAGGCAGGCAGCAAGCAAAGGCGCCGAGTCACTCCATGGCAGTAGCCAACACAGACAAAAAAGACAGGATTTTCCAGGCATCAAATCATAATCATTTTCATTGCGTTTGGCCAACTGCTCAACCATACATCGTGTCATCGGCTGTGCCAGACATGCCGAGATCGACCTTGGTGCCGAGCACGCTGCTTAGACAATCTATCAACTCGAAGTCCTCGACCACAGCGCCGAAGCCGTAGCAGCGGACCTTGGTGTTGAGAGTGTCCATGATGATCTTGATATCGTCGCGTCGCAGCGTCGGGTACAGCTCGTGGTTCTTCAGACATTGCAGCGCCATGATGGGTGTGATTTGTCCTTCTGTCACGAGTTGTCGACTAAGGTTCAGGAGGGTGCTGAGATTTGCATGTGGGAGATCCGGCGCCTTGTGTGGGTATGGCTGTTCGTGCGTTGTTTTCGCAATATAGCTCGGCGGTGGGCATGTTGCCATCAAGGCGTGTCCGGAAAACGGCATGTCTTCGTCATCGGCTTCTGTGACTGACCGTCGGCAGAGGTAGTCCGTGTGTTCGCGGCAGGGGCCTTCAAGTCTGCACGGATATATTCGTTAGCTCGTGTATTTGCTTGTGGATTAGAGTAAGGCCTTACGTTAGGATAAAGTCAACCTGCAACTGGGGATCCGTTTCGAAGACACCTCCCCGCGTAACCGGCATGGGCTGCATGGTATCAACGGGCGCGCACGATGAATGATCCATGTTCATGGAATGCTCGCCTGCACCTGCGTGGTACACTTGCTGGTGGGACGCATGTCCAATCGCGGGCGAGATCTCCGAGTGATCCATGCCATTCGCGCGAGGGCTCATGCCGGATGAGATCGTGGTTGCAGGGGTTGTGTTGTGGTTGCTGGCGGAGTGGGCGAGAGGCGCACTCTGCGACGCAGTGCTGCTGCCAGCGACAGTAAGAGGGCTCGATTGGAAGGCCATCATCGGTGGGCGCTCCGCCCGGCGACGTTCTAGATCGGCTTCGTATTGAATTCCGCTAGCTGCGAGAATTTCCTTCAGGATCTCATTCTCCTCTCGTATCGAATGCATCAGCTCTTTGTGTTGTTGGATTGATGCGTTGGCCTCTGCGATCTCGGTGGTGTAAGCCTCTCGTAGCCGTGAGACCTCGGTCTCTAGTGCTCTCATGTATTGTTCCTTCCGCTCGCGATGTGTCCTGTGTGGATCAGTCCAGCCCGATGGTTATTGTATCCGCGGATTGTGTACCTCTGGGCCTGACGGTTCAGTTCCTGCCGTCTGGTCAGTGCCGGCTTGCTATCCGGCTTGGGGCCGCGACGTTTGGGTTGTTGACCGTCTGGAAAAAGCTTAGTTGTGATCCGATCGAGCGATTGGGATCCGATCACTCACCTCGCGTGGTCTTCTTCGGTGCATTGTTACTGGGAGCGCTGCCACTGCCACCTCCTCCAAAGATCTTGAATATTTCGGCTCCGAAGCCTTTGCTCGATGGGGTCTGTGGTTCTTCTACCATGTTCTGCACCGTGCACTCCGGGGCCGTGGGCCGAGCCGGAGAGACATTGGCGCCACAATGTTAGTTACGACCATTAGAATCGTGATAAAAACAGTGGATATATGTTTCTGGTTGGGGAAATCCCCGGGTGGTTGGGGGAGGGGTTAACTCTGGATAGCTTCCTGTGTGGCGAAAACCGGGGGAAAGCCGCTGTAATTCCCGAACCCCCAGGCTTTCATCAGATTGATCAGGATGGCCAGGTTCAACAGGTTCAACGGGTTCAACTGGTTTTGCCAGCTTGCACACTTGCGACCGAGGGACCAGAGTTAATTGGACCCATGCATTCCAGATATATGGTGATTTGTATGTATGAACTGATGCTGGGATAATACCCCCCGATCGCGAAACACCTAGTAAAAAGAAAAAAAGAAACTCACCAGAATAGGTCATGACATGGTCCATTGGGTAGACCCCACCACTGACAGCCATTTTTTTAAAGAGTGCGGGAAGAGGCAAGGGAGAAGGTTAAAAGTTTTGAGAAGTCGAGAAGGTATGGAGCCCACAGTAGACGTGGAGATCGGGGGGAGAGAGAGAGGATACAGAGTAGTAGAGTAGTATAATATAAAAAGAGAAGGGAAGAAAGTGGATAGAACCGATTTTTGTACAACTCCTTTTTTTTTTTTTGGTCTTTTTTTTGGTCATT
>LACB01000677.1:0-12476 GCA_030142185.1 Penicillium thymicola
CGAGAGTGGCCCCCGAAAATACAGCACCCGCCGTTAGTGCTCTGCACAAAGCCATGGATAAGCTCGACGATTCTACAAGTGAACGAATGACAGTGAATCATTGGCATCGCACGAGAGTGGCCCCCGAAAATACAGCACCCGCCGTTAGTGCTCTGCACAAAGCCATGGCCTACACGCCAGTCCTGTTCCCGTCGCTTCAGACCGCGCAGCATACCCAAGGTGAAGATTATGCATTAAAGGAGCGGGCCATTAACAGGTATGGACATCCGATTGTGAGCTCCGCTGCGTAGAAGCTTGAGACGTCCATTCGTCCTGGTATTGTGAGTGATTTATCGCGCCCTCTGCTGCGCTATATCAGTTATTCGAGCAAAACCTTGTGCTCCTAAACACGAACAGCATTACTAATTTCATGCCACTGTCATAAGAGCAGCCCATCGCCACCGCGAAACATCCTTGTGGGGAGTCCTTTTATCGCCGGATCCGAGAAGACCAAGTGGCAGGCACTACGACGCGTGCCCATCGCGTCTTCCGCCCTCGACCTCACCGCCTTCACATCATGAACAGGGCGGAGTATGGCGGAATATGGACCTCTCTCTGGCCGTCCGCATCGTAAGTTCTTATCCCATTACGACTGTCCGATTACTTCTCACAGGTGGTTCGCCACGCGCCTCCGCCGTCTCGGAAAATTGCTCGGTACACCCAGCACGGCCTTTTTGAAGCGGCAGCCGGAGAGAGTGCGACGAACCTGAATACAACACGGCGTGAATGGTGACTGCATTGCTGAAAACAATTGTAAGTGGCCTCGTCGGTAAGATGATATGATCAGGAAGCTGATTGATCGTTCCGCCTCAAGCGAACATTTTGCGAACTTTATGAACAGGTAAGTCATGACAACTCGTCCAAGTGGTAAGCCTTGCTGACTCTGATCATACAACAGTAGGTCCATCATATTCTCGTCACTCGAGTAGAATGCGAGGCGAGCAAATGCCTTGTCTGCTCGGGCTTCTCTATACCGATTCGATCGCATGCTGTCTATCATTTCCACATAACTACTGGTGGCATCGATGATGAGTCAAGGTTAGGTTCAGATCGCCTCGGCCCTTCTCTCAGTCGGCTCTGTGCATCAGGTCATGTGTTGATATGTCTGCCCGGTACAAACCCCAAACTCCAATGGGCTTATACCACCGTGAGTATCTCGGCATTCGAACACCCTGAAAGGATAGCCTTCTTGTGGATTGGATTCATGCCGTCTAATAGGTGGTCCTCCTTGGCCTCGGTTTACATCTTGCGTCTTCTCAAGCCTGAAACCCTGAAAGACACTGAGAAATGCTGGTGGCTTTGTCTTGCTTCAAGGCAGGGGAGCCATACCTCCGCAGACAGCCTGATTGTTAGTCCAGGTCCGTGTGCAAGGAGGAGGTGAGGCAATAATCCCCTCATTTCGGGCCTAGTAAGTTAAGATAGCCATACTAGTTAAAAATCTAGAGGACTAGACCGTCCGTATCACGAGGCGCAGCCTAACCAACCAATGAGAGAGGTCACGACCCAAGAACAGCCGTGCGGTACAATCCCAATTGAACCCAGTCCGCGTTGATGAGCTGTTCGACGTATTTGAGCGAGCGGAAACGAACAAACCGGACATACACGAAACTGCATCAGGATGGGCTGTCAAAATTGCCGCGAAGTCTCCTGTTGGACAGATGGTTGGCAGATTTGATTCCCAAGCACGCATGTTTATATCCAAGCCCAAACAATATTGCAAAGCCACATCCACCTTGGATGTCACTGCAGCTGCAGGTTAGTCAAGCTGACCGCGTGTATCCTTTCTCCGTCGACAGCGTCTCCTAATCTCGCGCAAGCAGCTCTTGCGAGGAAATTGCCGGATTTTCTACGCTCTCTACGTCGACTGTTCTTTAAGCAGAATCTATATACTTGTCAAACTCGCCGCGCTATGGACGGCATCTGGCATATCACAGTTCGAATAGAATCCTTGTGAAGGTGGGTTTGATATCTGTAACAATACCACCAAGAGCTGTCCGGCTGAGAAACCTCTTGCAATATTTCCTGCATCCTATACTGAACATTCTACCCTTAATCCACGCTCATGTCGTGTTTGTTTTCGGAAGACGGGCCGGCGCGCATGCCTGTTGCGACTACAAGCGGAAGTTGGTACTCAAAGATGATGGTGAAGATGCCTTTACCGGGTCTGGTTTCAGATGGCGCTTGCTAGATCCCGATTGGGCTTCAACCGGGTTCTCTCAGCGGCGGAGTATGATTGATCGCATGAACCCGGGCACTACGCCCCACAAAAAGCAATGACCGTCACATTGATCGCAGTAGTGGACATTGATCTACGGGAGATTGGCTGGGGAACCTCATAAGTGGGTCAGTTTAAGCCAATGATCAAGCGGAGGATCAGATCTGACCAGCCAGGTAGCTGCATTTTGTATCTTGTAAGAGGCGTATGACTTGGCATAGGGACGGACTACTGTATTAATGAACAATGATGAATAGTGCCCTCGAAGAGAAATGGTCGAGACATTTCCAATAGAACAATAGCCTGAATAAATAACCCGCGTAATAGGCAAAACAATAATAGATACCTAGGCATCTAATTGGAAAGTCGAACAACGTTATTATTCGTATTACTGACTGGGGTTACTCACAAGGTTGTGAAGCGGTTCACACCTAGAAGGACCCGAATCGGAGCTTTGTTCGGCGGTTCACAACCGCGGCGCCAGGGAAGCTGACCCGAACAGCCTGCCTTTCCCCAGTCTAGCCAATTTCTTTTTACCCTCCCCGAATACAGGAAGAGCCGGAAATGGATGTACGGTCCTGGTTCATGGAGAGATTAGTGGGTGGCTTGGCTGCAGCTTATTCTGCGATGTGGCCGTTTTAGAGCCACCCACATGCTCGTCTAAATTGGGATGATTTACATCAGTAAGGAAGGAGTTGGGAGGAATAAACTGCAGGAAATTACGAGTAAATATGTGAGGAGACCGGTTAAAGTCGATTACTTGTCTTTGTTTGATAAAATATGTTCAATTTCATCCCATTAACGCCTTCAATGAATACAAGTAATCCCAATGCTCTATTACTGCGACTCGTTTTTTTGACATGAAGAAAGCCTTCTCCACATTCACTTCAGAGAAGAACGTCCCTTGCCCCTGATTGGGATTCAAATTCTCCTGGCTGCTCGTGCGACTTCCTCGATTCGAGGCGTGAATGGTGGTGATAGCTGCCTGGGAATCCTCCGGATATACGTCCGGCCGCCAGTACTGAGGTACCGAGGAATCGGATCGAACAGCGTTCACACTAGAGGGTGGCATGCTACCTCCTGTTCGCTTGCTCTTGCTCCGCGAGTGGCTTGCGGAGATGGAGTCACGAAACCAGCGGAAGAGTTGGCGGAGGGTGACAAGACTGCCCGCGGCGATACCCAAGGAGGCTTCGACATTGGACCAGATGGAGATTTGGGCGGTTGCATCTGTCGGGATTGGATACTGTTATTATGGTCTTTCGTTTGTTCGGTTGACCGGAAAGCAGCTCCAAGCCCCAGTGGAGATGAAAACTCACATAGAAAATCGGGATCCTTATAGTCGTGCAAGAAGGGAAGGCGAACGATGACGGCTGCGCTGGCACTAAATCAATCTGGTCAGTATCATGCATCGAGTGTCCCGTCTGAAGAGTATGAACATACACGCAACCCATGCCCAAAATACCAGCCAGGGCGGCCTTGGTCCGCGAATTCATCTGCAAATTCCACACGAGGAATAACGGCAAAAGCCCCAGACTCAAGTCACAGCATGTTGCGACAATACTATAGACCCAGGCCATAGCGATAACGCTGTCGAGGCTCATGCAGGAGCCGAGGGCAGGAGTGTGCGGGGAGTAATACACTCGAACTCGCTGCCAGAAATAGGAAACTGGGTGGCATTGCAGAGTCAACATGAAGAAGAAGATCAAGCCGACGATCGATGTCACGCCGATAATGACCCAGAGGACAAGGGCGTGTACTTTGGCGACGGTAAGGCGCAGAAGTGCGACGGCGATGGAGATCTTTGCGATTGCGCAGACCCAGACATGGCTAGTTTGGCCGAGCCACCACCACTAAGATACGGTTAGTCACGATGTATGACCGCAATTGCTCGACTACACTAGAGGAATCGTAGGCTGAGGCACGGATCGAGCCAGGAAGACGTACAAACATGGCCTTTTCCATCGTGCCCGTTTGAATAAGACGCTCGGTCTTTTGTCCCATTCCATAAAAGGCGGTGTAATTCCAGCCAGGGCGAATAGGATGTTCAGACACTATGATATTGTTAGCCACAACATGCACATATGCGCATAGAGAAAAGCCAAAGAACTGCAATGTGTACCATTGCAAACACCATCAACGCGTCATCCCATCCAAATGCCTTGACAAGGCGAAGTCGAACAAAACATCGCAGGCAAACCGCAATGAAAGAGAACCCCAAAAATATCGTCGTGATGACAAAGATCGCCTGACTGCGTCCTTCCAAAGGCAACATAGTGATTAGATCGATGAAGTGTTGCCTGTCACTTGCAATTCATCATCCACTCCAGACTTGGCAGACCCGACAGGTTAGAGATGAGCAGAACCGGACATTGGCGAATCGAGTAAGAGATGGAGGAAAGGGAATAAAAAAGGGACAAGCGAAGGGATTGTCACGAGCTAAGCTTGATCATTGTCTTCAGTTGCTTCCGGGTGGCAATGGGTCATAAGCCGGGAGTCTGACTCCGGTCTCTGCTAAACGGACACAACCACTGAAGCTCTCAGGTAATATGCACTGTGGGTTGGGTCTCGAATGGAGGTCTCCGAGGACTTTGACCTTGTTTCTCGGCTTCTGGGTCTCTGGTCGATCCGGTGCTGGATGGACATGGGAAGGGGACTTGGGGGCTTATACTCGAATTTTGAGTTCGCATACGATTATGTATAGCGATGCAGATCTTGGAATTTTGAGTTCTACTATTGATTAATAGTGTACATGTTCCAATGGACGTGGTGGAGGAGAAAGTTCAATATCTGCAAATACGATCAGCGCGATTCGTACAACCACATGAAACATTGTTCCAGCTAGCGTGGCCGGACCCTAGTAGGCGCCAGTATATCGGGACTGCTCAGACCCTGGAGGCGGGTTTCATGGAGGCGGAGCTCGGCGACATGACTTGAACGAGTTCGTCTACCAAAAGGCTGTCAATTTTGCCTACCAACGAGAAGAGGTTAGCATCACTCCAAGTGGAACCATCTTTTTGGCTCTTGTGCTGTAACGTAACCGGGGCACCGCTAATCTTGCTCTAGTGCTAACCGGCCCTTACACTTTTACCAAAATTACAGACCCTTCGCTTTGGCCCCTAACCCCAAAGGGGTTTGGGGCCGCACCACATAAAACATCACATAAACCATAGTTGTATATTGAAATCTTCAATTCCAAGCTATTCACCTACAGTATCTACAGTACTTCCGAAAATCGGTGTCACCACCTGCACATTCTCTCTTCCAGGTGCCAAGGCACGCTAAAAGCCTTTACAATAATCTAATAATATCACAGGTCTAGGCCTTGTACCGTGAAATACCGGATTATTGTGGTATTATATTGTGTCAGAGCTGGACAGTGCTATCCCGGAACCCCACCATCCTCCAATTACCCCTTGGGAACCGGCATCTTGGTTAACGAACTAATAACAGTGGACGATCCAGATTTCTAATTAACAGCTTCTCCTTTGATGGCATTTGCCGCTGTGGGTCTCCGGAGCCCCCATTTTAGGGGCAGAACGTCACCTGATCGTGGGGCTCGGATTTTCCCCCCGCTTTCTGCGGCCTGAGGCATTCACTACCTGTCAGAGTAGATGCATTGGCATACCGGCATACCGGAGGATCCATTGATCCTATGCATTTTGTAATATTAGATTAGTAATCGATGGGCCTATATAAATTGTTAGGAAGTCGATACAGCAATACAGAGAGTTGAATACCATTGATTGGACCCTACATTTTACAATACGGCCCATGCCGACACTACCACCATCATAGTATGCACCGCCCATTGACTGTGAATCGGATCTCGTTTGGTAACGACAGCTCAGGCCACAGTTTGGGATCAACCACGGAGTAATCAACGTCTTATCCGGTACGTTTCTTGAAGGCTTATCCAAGCCGGGTTTGGCTGACTAAATGCCTCTTTTTGAGCCAGATTGAATAGGACCCCACAACAGAGGGTAGACAACGGTTCGCTTCGCCCGGTATCTGTCAAAGAGACTACCACTTACTATAGTGATAGAAATACTTAGGTCACTGGGTTTCCGCAGACGCTAGACCGGAGAGAATGTCGAGCCATATCATACCATTACCTGCCAATGGATATTGGACTTGGAAAGTACCAATCCTGGAGGAGCGAGTCCCGTGGTCTACTATGGATTAAGGGCAAACTGGGTGCAGGCAAATCGACATTGATGGTATTCTTACACAGCAAACCCCAGAGTTTACAGAACGGCAACCAGAGCAACCAGCTCGACTTTTTCTTTACTGCCCGGGGCACAGAGATGCAACGTACACGACTAGGCATGCTTATATATTGACTGAGCCCAATATTTGATCGCGATGCGACCGTACGCCCTCAGGTACGCGAGACCTATGAATAACGATGTAGGCAGTTTGGGTACGGTGAAGGCAGGTGGGAATGTCCACAAGTGGTGCTAGAAGAGTTACTGGCAGTTGTCTCATCCTAGCATCCGCTAGTCAGCAACACGCACCGGTTCTTGTCGATGCTCTGGATGAGGCCGGAGCCGAGTCTGCTCAACAGCTCGCGGCGTATTTCTATCGACTTATTTTTTCGAAAAATAAAGCACGCTGCTATTCGAATCTGCATATCATGTCGACACTATCCCATCATAGGAAGTGTTCAAGCTATGGAGATATATGTCGTAGAACGTTCTGGAAGCTACGTATCTTCTCCTGCATCAAGCTTTCTTTCCCCTGATGACTATACTGGTTATACTCTCTTCGACTCAGACAATTCCTCTCCGTATGCCCAATTCTATCGCCAGTCTGGTAATTCTAGCAGGTAGCTTGTAGAAGCAATGCCAATTGTGGATTACATGAGCTTATGTAAATGTCCCAGGCTTTTTCACTAAAACCAAGGAATCGATTGGCTCCCCGACCTGAGTCGATGCTACGGGCCGGCCCACCCGCGGCACCTAAACTGTATTCCAAGCACAGTGCGCACCTCGATCATGACCATGAATATAGAGTATCTCCCTAATAGAATATTGGCCTTTCCCAATATCCTATATGTGAGCGGACCGGGACCTTGTTGATTCTGCTCTGGTTCTCTTTTTTTGGGCTGAAGGGCTTAATTACGAGCAACCTAGAAGGCATGTGGAGCAGAAGCTTATAGATAAGCTTTACATGAGGATCATTCGTGACCGCCGTATTCTCTCACCGAGCGAGCAATTCCATGGCTCATCGAACCTTACTTTTCGGGGTTCAGCGATTGAGTGACGATCCCGGTCATGTTCCACGATCTCTGGGAAACTAACTTTTATCAAACTATAACCTTGGTACAGGGAGCATTATCTACGACTTCTTCATCGGGAGTGAGCTCAACCGCGCGTGGGCATTCCTCTGACCGGCAAAGTCGACCTCAAGACGTGGCTGGCGATGCGGCCCGGACTGACGGGCTGGGTTTTGTTGAACGCATCCTTTGCAGTGAAGCAGTACCGTCTGTACGGGTTTCTGTCGGATAGTATGGCGTTTGTCGTTGCGGTGCAGGCACACTATGTCCTGGAGGGGCAGTATTCCGAGGACGGAATCGTGGGAATGATGGACTTCAAAATGGATGGGCTGGGATTCATGTTGGCATTTGTGGATGTTGTGTGCGCTCCGTTCTTGTACCCAACGCAGTGTCGATACCTGGCGATGTATCCGGAGCATATGGGACCCTATGCCTTTGCGATTGTGGGCATCATCTTCGCTGTGGGGGTATACATTTTCCGGACTAGTAATGCACAGAGGAACCTCTTCCGTGAGAACCCCGATCATCCAGCTTTCAAGAACATGCCGCTTATCCAGACGAAGCGTGGGACCCGACTTCTCACGGGTGACTGGTAGGGTTGATCGGTTATTTGCCTGATGGAGGATGCACAAGGACGAATACCCGCTGATGGCAGCTGCAGCCAGAGGTTATCCTGCCATCCCGGCAGCTGAAGTCGCAGTAGAGAGACTTTTTAGCCGAGGTACGCATCTAGTATGGCTACGTCGACATTCTCTTGAAAGCTGAGACTGTTGTGATATGAGGCTGGTGCAGATCAGGAAGCAAGCCGCACCATCGGAATTAGCTCCGAAAGGTCTGTACAGACAACCAAGTTGATCGCTCCGTGTTTTATATATAACCTCATCTTTCCCTCTAGAATAATATATTTTCATACCTCTGAACTACAACAGAGACGATGCGGAAGATGATGCTGTTGAGAGATATATAGTTTGGAGAGCACCCAGTGAAAACTCCTGGAATGTCATGCTGGTATTCCAGACGAGCTGCTGCTCTGATTCAACGAATCTAGCAATATTGGTCCCTGCGGATCATTGGTTCGCGAGGCGCAGAACATCAACTGAATTCTCGTCACTTGGGCGATCACTGCTCACTAGTTATAAATTTAAAATAGCCACGTAACCAAAAGTACGAATATTCGCGGCAAAAAAATAATTATTTGCATTCGCACTCGTCGTAAAACGTCTGCGAATATGGAAGCGAGTAACGAATATTCGTAACGAGTACGGATATATTCGTTATTCGTGTCGACCCCTAACCCTAGAAAGATCTTTTCGAATACGAATTAGGCAAGCCCTTATTCAATTCCACCCTTAACCGTGCGGTTATGGATACCAGTCCTAAAGGTCTGGAGCAGGAAAGGAGTGAAGACGAGCCTGCTACTAGAGGCAATCTAGAGCAGATAAAGATGAGATGGATCTTTTGATATGGAGCAGATGGTGCGGTGTTACTTTATGGATCGGACTACTTATATAAGTAGTAGTGCGACGCTGGGCACTAACGATCATATAAGTGACGAGTCAGTCCCCGTATCAAACGCCTGTGGAAGTCGCTGTGATTGTTGGTAGCCCTGTTTATCTGATTCTGGAGATCTTACTTCTCGAGCTGCCCAAGGAGATAGGCCAGGTGATTCATGGTATTTTCCACGAAGGCTTACTGTATTATTGCAAGTACTTACTAGTATCTCACTTGAAAATAAGTTATAGGAAAATTTATTTTCATGGAAGTTAAATCTTCTCGTTGAGATTCACAAAAATAGAAATTCAATGTACCGCCCCTACCATCGACAGAATACTCACGTGGCGATAATCTACTGGGGAATCCAGACTAACATTTTCACCTCTCATGGTTGCCACGAAAGTGCCTAGGAGGCGTTTCGCTCTTAAAGCTACCAACAGTGGATCGGGCCTCAAGACGTGTGATAGTGCTTGAGATGTATCAGAGCGTACTTTTGATCATGGTTCGGCACATGAACTGGCCCTTTCCATTCAAATATCGTTCCATAGATCGTTAATCTGTCCGCTTGGTATCCAGGACCTTCCCGGAGTACAGCCCTTTGGCAGTAAAGAAATGTAAAACAATCCAGACGATGATAAGCATTAGGAGTAAGGCCGTGGACCAAACCTTGAAAGCAGACGAATCCATGACCGTGCCTAGTTGTACAGCGGCATTTGTATAGACACCCTGTTTTGTCGTACAAAATGACGTCAGGCTTATTCATGCCGCAACAGAAACCATCGGACTCACTTACCATGGGAAACACAAGAGACCACGCAGACATTGTGAAATGTGATTTCCGTATGCCACCTGGCTGGGAGACGAAGGTATGGACGATGCTGATGATGGCGAAGACCCACCAAAATGTCCCATATCCCCAAGCCATCAAGCCGGCGAGTTGACTTGCAAAGGCGATGGGCTTGGCAGCGTCGGCAGTTAAGAATTCACCCCGATCGTACCCCGCAAAGCTACCTCGCCCGACCACCTGACCGAGGATTTGTAAAGCGAAGCTTCCTTGTCCAAACGGGCCGCAGAGAATCATATCCTGATGTATCTGCTCCAGGGGGGGGAATGACCTGTCGAAAAGCCTCGTCACGAACACATTATTGAATGCCATTGCGAGTGCAATACCGAGACCGACTTCCAAGTAGGAGACGATGATGACGGGGACTTGTAGGCGGTCACTCAGGGCCCCATATCGACAAATGACACCTCCGCCGGCCGCAGAAGTCAAAGTCGAGATCAACGGGAGAAGAACGACAGGTGTGACCGCCTTGACACCAGGTGGCTGGACTTTAACGAAGACGTAAGGGATCCCCATCACTGCTATAACTGCCATTGTGGTGTTGACCCACCAGAGGACGTATGCAACAATGCCCCATGCCGGTCCCCATTGACGCACGAGCACGAGCACGATCATTTGAATAATCGTCGTGAAGGTGATTGAAATGCTAGCGAGACATGCGGTCTCGACTATGCTTGACCGTAGCGCACGGGCAGTACGTCGTGGGTAGATGAAGGCTCGAAGTAAATAGAGGGACAACCCCACTAGCAGCGATGCGATAGTGTAAATCCATACAATGACAGATATGATGTCCAATCCTCGGAACTGGTAGTTAAGCTGATGCAGAATCACAGCGATAATGCCGGTTCCCTGGGGTATAAGAAACCACTGCGATGAGAAATTCCACAACGCGCGCAAGACGGGCGATGTCGGAGGACGGTAAACGCTAGACTCTAAGTCTGGACTCTTCCGGGTGCCGTCTTTATCTTCTCGATGGTTGGCCGGCATCCCGAGTTTTTTTTTGTTAGAGCAGCTGTCAATGGGCGAGGCGAAATAAGTGCTGAGCAAGTTGGCATGCGAGCGGAAGTATACCACACGTATAGTGGGGTTCTGCAGAAACGATGGTGACGACAAGCAATATCGGTGGAGATAATTTGACGAGCAGGGTCCTCCACTGGAGCAGATTATGATTTGAATCTTGAAATAAAGCCTTATATCACAATGCGGTGCAGTTCAAAGCTATGGATGGGGTTCAGTGGTGACTACCCTGTAATATCCGTGTGCCCCTATGACGTCACGGCTTGTATTTGCTTTTGTCAAAGTGCCGGGGCGACAATCTCAAGATGAACCGAGTTCCCAAGTTCCATGCTCTGGACCCTGTTCAAGACAGGGTAGCGGGGTAGGGTGGGGGCGGATGGCTACTAGACTCCACGTAGGTTTATACTCCCTTGCGAGGACATTATGACATACATGCAATGCTGGGTATATCATGTGGAGCGTTTTTCAGCGAGTCATGGAAATACTGCACAAATGTTCATTTTAAGAGAGAAGATCATTGTTCCGTATAAAGTGGAACCAAACACCTGTTTTTCTTTAAAAAAAAAAAAATCAAATCAAATCAAAGTGACCCAAGAACAAATGCTACAGCAAAAGGATTGTAGTGACTATGACTAGTTAAAATAACCGTTTTTTATTTTGCTGAATCGCCAGGTTATGCGGCAGATTTATGCATTTTGGGCGGTTTTGGACACTTTTGGACACTCTGGGTAGTCCATGGGCGGACACTTATCGCCCAGTCCGAAGTGGGTCCGATCCAAGTCCGCCTATGGGCGGACTTGGACGCCATGAGGATGTCCATGGACGGGTTCTGACGAGGTCTATCCCTGCGATAGCGAGAATTGACTAGAGAGCACGTGACAAAAATCATCGAAATGCGCTCAAGTAACGGCCTGTTGAGGAATCCGGACGTATGCGGACAGGAAACTGAGAATTGTTAATTCGGAAAATCAGGGCCGCTATTTTCTTAGGCCCGACCAATGGAGAGTCGTGGAAGTCGGAAGATTCACAAATTATTTGAAAGATGACATTGTTGTCTAAACACTAAACTTTGGGCGGGATGTGGCCGATTGGTCCTTTCTATCATGAAACAAGGTTTTATGCACCAGCGTACATATTTGTGCGGACCTGTGGCTCGCACCCTCCATAATCGAGCGGTAGGTGTTTTGTCGTTCTCACTAACGCCCAGTGCTCAGTTTTCTTAGGATTATGGACTCTTGTTTGGCATACCTCCTGGGCAGGAGCAAGAGCGGCTTCATTCGGGTTCAAGTCCTGCGCTTGGGTCTCCTCATACTCCTATATAATTCAGCTTCTCGAAACTCACTGCGTGTATTACTTTCAACCTTCTACGTCTCGTTGCGCTATTGTTCATCCCACGATCGGACACACCTAAATGAAAAAGAATAACAAGGCTTTCCGGGAACAGGCAGACCACTGTAGCGAAGTACAGCTGCGTGCTGCGCCTTCCTGTTATCCCCTTCGGTCTACGCGGTCTAGATCTAAAGACGGTCGGAACCCTCTCAAACCGGCGACTGGGTTGCACAAGCATACGGTACCCAATCTCTACCTTCCAC
>LACB01000678.1:0-12464 GCA_030142185.1 Penicillium thymicola
GCTGGTCATCGTTTCTTTTCGACCAAAGCTTGCTCAACGTCACGTCCCTACATCCATCATCTCGGCATGATGTTCATACCCTCACATTTTCACATATCGTTGGAGACGCTGACCAGCCCAGTCATACATGGCTTTATTCATTCAAGCAAGATAATATAGCTACTCCAAGGTGAAGAAAGGTGTAGTGGTGAACCAATCACACGTTGTCCTTCCATAGCCATTCAGCCACTTTAGCAATTGCATAGTTTGCATACGTGACTTGTATTAGATGGCTGATTTTTTTTTTTGCATAGAGAATCTTGCTGAGATAGGAGTATCGTATAAGTAAACATGTAAACCACGGCACAAACAACGTGGGCTAATAGAGCCAAGGTCGTGAAACCGTAGTTCCACCAGGAATCTCGCCAAGAACATCTGGACACGTCCTCTTCTCCGTCTTCCCAGACTGGTTGGTCCAAATCTCATGGCCTTTGTTCTGCATTCTATGTTTGATAGAGCCCTAGGAAGTTAGCTTCAGGGTGTACATATCTGTAAGGACCTGCAGGAACCGTATCATTTGCATTTCCGCAGTTACACATCATACATTGTTTCTAGCATGCAAGTTACTTTGGCGGACTTATTTCCGTTAGGAGCCCCCTAAATGCCATTCCAGTAGCTGGATGAGGTTCCTTTAGGCTTTTGGCCAGGACAAAGTATCCATCATCCCCCCTACCCACGGTAGGTAGTGTTAGGAAGTTTATCGGGAGGTAAGGGGGCTGGCTCCTGCCAGTCAGATTCCTTACCATCGAGAGTATCGGTATTTGGAATGCCGGAAATTACATCGACGATCTTGCCGTACCCAGAAACATTGAATTGGCGATCTGGCCAAGGTGCGCGATGGAGAGCTCACTCGCGAGGGCGCGGCTACTGCGCTTGCTGATGTTGGTGGTGCACCTAAGTTTGGCGTTAGGGGGTATACCAATGTTTGGTACCCTTGGATGAGCAAAGGGGATACGGATGTAGTGCTGAGGGTGTGATTTGATGTCTTTTGTCTTTTTTTCTTATGTCTTGCGTGGGTCGGTCTTCGTCTTTTTGTTAGATACTTGACTGGAGTTTCTTTTATTCAGCGTGGGAGGTCTGTTGTCTTTCCGATCGTTATACCAGGCTTTCACCGAGGCTACTGTCTTTTCTTGTCTTTAACCATCGTCTCTCTTTACATGGAGATATACTTTTACATTCAGCGTGGAGCGATCCATTACAGACGTCCGCAAAGCCCACAAATGGGCCCGACCTCCAGGGCCCAACCAAGCCCTCAGCCCATTAGTGGGAGCCCACAAGGGCCCCAATAAAGCCCAATTCTATGCATAACCACGGTCTTGGCGCTTATAAATCTACTGATTAATGCCTTTTTTTAAGCATGTTCTAGTCTGTAGGCCGAGATCTCGGCCCGACAGTTCACAAAGTCCAATACGGGGGGTTCAACTAGTTCAAGAACCAAGATCCCAAGATTCAATGGCCAACGTCCGGTAATGAAGGTCAAAGGTAGACTAGCTGCCAAGAGGACGATGATTTGGTAGTATTGGTAGTATCCTAGCACTTGGAGAATTACTGAGTGTCAACATGCATGAGATATATAATTCATGTAAACTGAAGTGCGTCTTTCTAGTGAAGTGTAAATTCAACCCCCAATGTCTCATTTGCGGGTTTACTGTTGATCCTTATGCCAAAAGATAGCTGATCCTCTCATGGGAGACGGCTGGCGACATAGATCGTAGTTACCAACGAGGGGATTACTTACATTGTTGCGGCGTCTCCCAAATGTAGGAGCCGATCGGATATTCTTGAGCCAAAGGAAGCCCTCAATAACTTGGTTGTCTTTGCTGCGAATCCACTTACACTCTCGCGATCGTTCTAGGATATAGCCATCCTACAGTAGAGTAGGCTTGAGTGACTTGCAATCGCCGACTGAAGCGATGACTTCGAATAAGGCAGAGTCTATCGCATCACGACATTTAGTTGAGCCAGCAAATGTTATTCGTGCGGCTCCTCGGCAAATGCTTCTACATATGGTAGGTCTGATCCTGAGCGTATGTATTGCCTATTCATAGTTGAACCGACGGAGGGCAGTCTGGTCTTTGCATTTGATCAGCTCAATCGAATTGGGGGCCGTATAGATTCACCGAGTGATCAGAATGGCACTAGATATGGCTTGCGAAATAGAATCAATCCAAATTGATACGTCTATCATATGGGTGAGATGGCAAGCAAACCTCCGTGCTACGTCCGGGGATGCTGATAGACTTCGCAACGGCTCATGGGGCCCATGGATCCGCAATGAGTTACTTCCACCTGCTTATGGGCGGGCAGGGCGTTTGACTGGCCCATAGGCCGCTTGTTAACAAGCCCTGCAGCACGCATTTACTTTACAATGTTTTAGTCACGTACAGGTCACACGAGAAACCGATTGGCTCCCGGGCATGAGTCGACGCTGTGGGCCGGCCCACCTGCGGCACCTAAACTAGAGTATCTTCTAATAAAATATTGCCCTTTTCCGATATCCTATATGTGAACAAACTGAGATTTTGTTTATCTTGCTCCGGATCTCTTCCCTTTTGGGCTCGCAACCTTCAAAGCGAGTGTAGCAGAGGCTGGTAGATAAGCTTTCCATGAGGATTATTTGTGACAGCCGCATCCTCTCACCGAGCGAGCATTTCCATGGCTTATCGAGCTTTATTTTCCGGGTTTCGGTGATCGATCGACGATCCCGGTCATGTTCCACGATCTCTGGGGAACCAACTTTTGCCAAACTATAACCTTCGTACTCCCTCGCTATTGTCGTAATCCCAAGGAATGATGCTTGTTCATATTTTGATAATACGTAAACTCATATTTCCCCATGGCCAGTGGCTCTTTCGCGCGACGTTTATAATTGATAAAGTGATATTAACCCGTAGCATCTTCATCGATGCACCGGTAACAGCCTTCTATGTGCGGTTTAGATATTACCCCACCGTTTTATTGATGATCCAAGCCAGGTCATCGTGACAATCAAACCACCGAGGTCAATTATATTTAGTGTCCATCCGAGCGCTCCATGTCTTATTGGTTCCCATGAGCTCACCTGTGACATTTACTATTTAAATTGGGACAAGTATAAGACAAGCGCCGTCGTCAAGGAAATGGCCATGCAGACAATCCGCCAGCTCCAGCAAAATCAATTCATTACTGCAAAGATTTTCACGGTTCAATATGTTACAGCAGGGAGATCGCCATAGGTAGGTGGTTAATGAAGGTGTTAGTGTACCCGTTTAACAAGTTTAACAAAATTTCCCCTCGATCTGCTACATTGCAAGCCAAGAAGTTGACTCCATTAATTTGCAAAATGGCCACAATCATAAAGGTGAGTTTGGTATTCGCAAGGCGATTCAAGTTCCTCGCCATCAGGACAACTAGTCAGAGTCGGAAAAGAAGTAACGAGTCTGTGCTGGTTCGTTACTGATGAACCCGAATTTGTTAAAACTCGAAGCAAAGGTCGAAGCGTCATTAGGCTACCGGCAGCGATCCCTAAACTGGCTTCAACATTCGACAATATCGAAATCTGTGTTGTTTCGTCTGCTAAAATTAGGCGAGAGACGTATGTGGACGATGTGAATCAACTCACAAAGGAAGTCTGGTCTGCCTGCGTAATGCAAAAATGGGATACGGACTATGACAGCCACGCTAGCTCTGCTCATCGTCAGAATAAGCTCTAGGATAAGAGGGGAAATGGAGCATACGAACATATAAGCAAGTCCCAAAATTGCCGACACGACGAATTTCGTACCACGCTTCATTTGAAGCCTCCAGACCATGAAAATAGGTAAGGAGCCAATGGTGAAATCGCATGCTGCCGCCACCCCACTGTACATATAGACGATACCAAGAAGAATGTTTATGTCAAGGCAGCGGCCTTTCGCTGATGATTGATTCCAATAGTGTGCGACTGGGCGACACTGGAAGATTGTGAAGAAAAGAAAGACGATCCCCACCGCGGTCGAAATCACCATAATACCGTAAAGAACCCACAAATGGATGCGCTGGATCGTAAGACGAAGAAGGGTGGTGGCAATAGATAGTCTGGCAATAGTGCAAGTAAATACGTAAAATATCTGTCCTAGCCACCAACACTATCGACCACAGCAGTCAGCAAGCTCTACATCAAAAGATGCGTGTGTTGTGAACACCTACCAGCAAACCGCGGCGAGCATCGTCCGGTCTATGACTTAAATACGCTGGCGTCTTTCCCATCCCATACAAGGCGCCCGCGATTCCACATACAGCGAATACCATATTAAAAGCCTGCGCGTATCTTAGTTTGATCTTTCAGTATTTGGAAGACACTTTTTCTGGTACTTACTGCCGCCGCTACCAACAACACATCATCGGATCCAAATGACTTCACAATTTTCAGCCGGACAAAACACCGGAGACAGACAGTGATTAGCGAAAAGCCCAACAAAACGGCAGTGGTGATAATGATGGCATTGCTGCCCCCATTTGCCATGGCGTTGAGGACAAGACGTGCCTTGGAGCATGGAATGGGTGTCGCTAAAACGTTAGCGGCATTGAAAAGCTTAGTTTAATTGTTGTGTAAGAAAAGAAAGCATTGACGTCATCATTGACTCGCAATGGAGGCGGTGGGACTTTGAAGCGTGAAGGAACTGGTATGAGGATGTCGGTGGACTCTTTCCATCTGTGGCTGGGATGTGTCACCTCTCTAGACAGAATATAGCTAAAATAGAATGTAGCTAGTCTCATCAAATTTTTGGATATCCCTGTGGAGGACATCTGGATTTGGCTCTGATGTTCATTGATAAGGGCCTGTGTATCAAAGTCGTGGCGACTAAGATTAAATATTTACATTAACTCTATCGCCCCTACTGTGAAGATGGAAAGGCTGCCGGACATAAGGGCCATTGATCAATAAGCTTAGTAGGTTGAACCGACAAAATACCTGTGCCGAGAATATACCAAGAGCTCTTTGTATTCGGCAAATGTACGAAATGCCGAGTCGGGAAACCCTCGTATTGAGCCAAGTAGGTGAAAGGGGTAAGTGGCTACTGAAAACTAAGTTCCCTGAAACTACGCACCACTACTTCCTGCATGTGCGATAGCTACCCCAAAGCTCAGGTGCACTTATCCTAGGTGTGAAATGAGCATGTCTGCTTGCAAGCTCATGGGTCCCTGCTGGCTCGTAAGGTGCCGCATCATTTGATCTCTCTGTACTAATAGCTATATTCCGAAAGGAACTTCTTAAGAGATGGAACAGTAGATGCACTGGAAAATATCTCTTATTGCGCAGAGAGGGAGAGAAGAGAAGAACTATCTAAATTACAGGTGGGGACTAATGACTGGGAGCAAACACTGCGAGATCACGTGACACCTCGCAACACAAGCATCTCACATTGCACCATGCACTTCGACGTCCACCACGTAGACCTCTCCTAACACTATTCTATCAGAACCTTATGGGTCTCTGCTAGCTCCAGCAGCAGATTTACGGGCCACCATTCTCTAAGTCAGATAGTTGCTAGGAAGATAGATGACTCGACCGAAGTTCTTTCTGAGAGCCGGGAGGTAGACTGGCCCATCCACTTGGCTAGTCATATTCTTTGGACATATTTGAAAGCACGAGCATAAGTGCTTTCGTTTCCGATTTTCCTGGTTGCCCAGCGTTGTTCAATACAAAAAGGATTGTCTTCCACATTTCAATAAAGCGCTGCCACCGGATCTGAACGAGACCTAGATCCGGGCGCACCAACACCCGGTAGGCGTATTGGGTGCTTGGCACGGTTATTAAGTCATAGTAACAGTTCCATTTAGTTCAACAGGTTTAAATTAATTGACACGTTTTGGAGAAGGTGGCGGTTCAGTGGTGATGTACGGAGTAGGGTCGGACAATATACAACCTCTTGGCGCCAGCGCCACAGCGCAGCCTTCCGCCCTCCAAATAAATCTCCTGCACAGCTGTCCGTGTCGGCATTGCGCTCGGCATTAGGACATATCCCGATATAGATTTATTGATTATCGTTTTCATTGCTTTGTCACTGTAATAGGGTTCAAGTATTTCTTGACACATCCGCCTGTCACATCTACTACCGCTTTCCATGTATGAACGTGTAGATATATATCTGGATGTTAGGAGAGGTCTACGTGGTGGACGTCGCATGGTGCAATGTGAGTTAGGTTAAGCCACAGAAGCTTAGAAAGAAACTAAGGAATCTGACAATTGACAAATTACTTTACTGAATTCAGGAACTCCGGAACTCATCCCGAGTTTGCGAGCGGATGCCAATCCGAGCCTCGGGTCCGGGATGTAGAGTCGGCAGTCTCACAAGGGTAATTTCAATAGGCGGTACAGTCGTTAAGCATAGGTGGCGTGTGGATAGGACCATGAGATTAAGGCTTTTGAAAATTTTGAACAGATCTACTATATGCTTGTTACGTACGGAGGGTATTCGAAGCTTGGCACGGAATTATTCCCGTCTTGAAGTAATCCCCATGGGGCCCCGCAAGCTTTAGAACGAGTCCTTTACGTGCTTTTTGCAAGGCCTCGAATTTATTTATGCATTGCTTCTGGGAAATTTATATTTCAAGTCAATTGCGTCTCGTTCTTTAATCATCACTGCCGCTGTGACTTGGCCCATCGACTTAGGCTTATCAAACAATTATCGACTTCGTTTAAGCTTCACTGCCACAATTTCACAATTTCCGCATATGATGAACGAGAACGTATCCCCAGCGGGGGCTATTCGATCAGACGACATGGCCCTCAGCAGCATAAGGAAGGATCGATTCGAAGAGTCAACCCACCTGGAGGACGTCTCCGTTATGACTTCGGACACCCAAGCACCAGAGGCACCGATCAACTGGCCCACTTGGAAGCGAAATGCCCAAATCTTGATGGTGGCTATCCACTCGATGGTATGCGTTTTCATGGCCGCCGGGATCATTCCTGGATATGAAGCAATGGCGGAAGAGTACAACATCACGGTTCCTCAGGCCAGCTATCTAACATCTGTCCAGGTGTGTATATTTTCTGTCGCTTTACCTAGAAAAAAGCTAACGACGTATCTTTAACCTTTCTAGATTCTGATCTTAGGAATTGCCCCATTCTTCTGGATTCCTATCACAATGCGCTATGGCCGTTACCACATCTTCATGTTCTCGGTGCTCGGCACCATGGTGTGTAATATCGGAGGCGTGTTCTGCAGAACTTTTGGCTCGCAGATGGCTACTCGTGCTATTGCAGCTTGGCTTATTTCACCTCCACTCGGAATTGGCAGCGGTGTGGTGACGGAACTGTGCTACCCTGAGGAGCGTGCCCGGAAGTTGGGATGGTGGACCCTGCTGATCACTATCGGGATCCCCGGCGGTGCATTCATAAATGGGTTTGTTGTGCAACACCTAGGAGTGCCCTGGATATTTTGGATATTCGCAATTATTAATGGCGTTCAATTCATTGCCTACGTCCTGCTCGGTGACGAAACTTTATACGTCAAGGATATACCCATCCATCCGAAACCCAATGGCTGGAGCCGGCTCGTCCCTTGTCGGATCGACCTACGCCCCTTCGAGATGCGAAACTTCGTCGCTCCCCTTTTTCTAGGGAGCTTCCCTCGCATCTTGATTCCGGGCATTGCATATGGCGTCGAATTTGCCTACGCTAACATCGCAATCATCGTTGAGACACCACTAATCTTCGGCGAGAAATTTCACTTCAATGCCCAACAAGTAGGCTACCAGTTCATCTCCATCATCATCGGCTCTGTTATTGGCGAACAAGTTAGTGGACCAATGTCAGATTGGTTCCTGGGTGTTCTCCGGCGTCGGAAGGGCTATACCATCCCTGCGGATCGTTTGTGGCTGTCATATATCGGATATGGCACTGTCTTCGCGGGCCTACTAGTCTGGGGCTTCCAATTAGAAAGGGCAACCACTTGGAACGTTACACCATGCATCGGCATGGCTATCGCTGCCTTTGGAAACCAGGTGCTCACTACCACCCTCATATCCTTCGCGGTCGATAGCCACAAGGAACACTCTGCCAGCATCGGCGTTTTTATCAACCTCTGTCGACAGATCTATGGATTTGTGAGTCCCCAACAAAATGTTTGGCTTTACTTCAACATAAATGCTGACTGAAATGTCTCCTTAGTGCGGTCCATTCTACTTCCCTGATATGTATGCCAAACTCGGGCTAAGCGGCGCTGCTGGTGTTATGTGTGGGATTATGGCTGTGGCGTCTCTCACTCCGGTTTTTTTAATCCATTTAATCGACGCGAGGAGACAGCCCAAGCATTATTGATGAGAATTAACTCCTGTGGCCAGATGTACGACGACGTGGTTGGATTTTGTCTCGAGGTATTTCCAGGACTTTGCATCTATAGAGCGGACATACTGCCACAATACATGTGCTGGAGAAACCCCCCACAATTACCACTGCCTTCCAGGAGAGGTTTTACTTTAAGCTGGCTTGTAATAGCACTATGGGTTGGACGCAAATGGACCGACTATCGACCCAACCAAAATGCACACTGGAGACTTCCTAAACCATGTCCGGTGCCAATACCGCCTGGATAAACACAGTTTCTAGAGCCATCTGGACAGACGACGATCCCCCGAGATCGTTTCCAAGGAAGGGCTTTGTTCTGATCGCTTGGTCTAATAATTACGCGATTTTGACCATGTCGAAGGCCTGGGGTGGCCCGTTTAGGGTGGTTTCATATCGATCGTCTGTGGCGTGTCTAAACTTCGCAGACTTGTTGCTTTAAGCCCCATTCATTCACAGCAACCAAGTCAGAGAGATGATACTACCGCATTGTAGACGTAGCCCTATTTTGTCATTTCATTGGGAGAACAGTGTACCCTCACTGGTTGCAATGTCATCTCTTTCTCTGAATAATGGGCACTATCTTGTCTAGCTATGTATTTTCTCCAAATGGCTCACTTCCGCATTAAGTTTCACAGGCATGAATTGTGCGATTGCGGCGCGTTTAGCAAAGGCGGTTAGTTATGGAATCCAGTGTTCCAGGTTGTTTACCATAATTTGGAAGCTTCTTATATTGCAGTTTAGTCCCCAGCCTTCCGTCACATACTCGTTTCCAATATACTTACAATTCCGCGAGGTCTAGCTATCCCTGTTATATGATAGTGGCTTGAGGCCTCAAGCATAGGAATTGCAATAAACAGTTCAACAAGTATCCAGCATCTCGACAAGAGCAGCCTTCTCGTCCGAAGTGATGGTAAGATCATAGACTGATTTCACCTTCACCCACATCTTGGCATAAGTGCAGTAATATGAAGCTATTTCGATGTCAACGATTTATAGATCACACAATACAAACGGTTTCGGACGTACCCAGTGGGGGCTTCCAAGATTCTGGGCCTTTGTCGCCCTTTGAGGAGTTTACGTTGTCGGTGACTGCTAAGAGTTGGGGATTCTTGAGGTCATTGGCGAAAGCTTGACGATCTGCTTTAGTCCAGCTGGAGGCTCCGGACTACCCATATTCATTAATATCCCGAGCCGTCTATTTTGTCCGATAGGCCTATCTCACCTTCCATGCGTTTGATAATGGGACGAGGTGATCGATGTCGACATCACTTGCAGCTGTCCAGGTCTCGCCATCATACGGAGAAACCCAGGATCCACTGGTAGCACCGCAGCTGGAGCTTTGGACCACGTCGGTTCCATCCCGTTTGAGGATTGTTTCGCGTGTGTTGCAATTTCTGCCGACAGAAGTTTAAGCTGCTAATACTTCAGAATCACAGTTATCTTATCCACTCACCCGCTGATAGTAATCCAGTGCGGAAATTCGTCACGGCTATATCCATCCTGCGATCCCTGTGCAGCAACGGTCAATCCTGCCAGCTCACTTGTTGCAGTAGAGGTAGACGGAATCCCAGGTGGTGATGGGGCAGGCAAGGCTCCGCCTAGGAAAGGCTGGAAGGCCAAGGCCAGAACCCAGGCAGCGCGAGATATGCCCATTGTGGTTTTCTTTAGCAAATATCAAAAGTTTTCGATTGGACTGTGAATTCCAACTGGAATGCGTTGAGTAATCAAGGCTACAGTCAAGAATGTAGGGTAAATACAGCACATTTCCAAGTTGGAACTAGGATTTTATACTCCGGCTTTATCTGCTAGGTCGAGTCAAACCCCTCACATAAACAATGCGAATCCAATATCGATTCCTCTCCAAATGCATTGTAACATCGGCACCCGAGTACCCCGAGTCTTAGCCCGGGGCTTGGCGTTGCACGTTGATCAATCATTGGCTTGTGACTAGACAGCGCGGGAAGTCCGGGAGCTGTGAGGGAGTTGTGTTTGATAACAAGCACACCATTCGCCGTAGATTCATATACGACAAGTCACCTAGGCCATAAAGGGACCAGACGAGAGCCCTCGTGCAGAATGTTGAAACAGAAGTCTGCCTGAGAGGGGACAGTGAATTCCAATATGGAAATGATCGTCCAAGATCTTCCCCCTGTCTCAGTCTTGCGCTGCAGAGTACGGAGTATTACGGCTACGTTGTACTCAGTACTACAGTCCGTACTAAGACTCGGGAGAGGGAAATCAAAGGGTCGCAATCAAAAAGACATTAATCTATGGGTGATGTGTGCCCACTTTACAGTAAGCCTCGGGTAAACTGCCATGGGAGAGATACCTTTACATCCAGTTTCTTGGCCGCCGTGAGCACCCATTCGGGCTCACGCAAGAATTGACGGGCCATTAACACAGCATCGGCCTGAGGCTTGGGGCCAGACAGCATTGCCTCAGTCGCCTGTGCCTCTTCTTCTGCGCCCTGAACAATATCGCGAGCGGACTCGGCCTCTGTAATAAAGCCAACAGCCCCAACCAGCGTCGTATGGTTAACGGCGTGGATTTCTTGACGAATTTGGCCAGCGAGATCAATCTGATAGTTCGTATGAGGCTCGATGTGTTGGCTCTTGTGATTACCGCCTGAACTGACATCCAGAAAGTCAATCCCTAGGTCTGGTAATAATTTGGCCAGTTGAATTGAGGATGGCATGTCCCAGCTTCCGGTTCCTGCTGCGACAGTTTGATTCTCGAGCCAATCCGTCGCACTGATACGAAGAAACAAGGGCATTCCACTTGGCACGGCGGCGCGAATTGCAGTAGTCACCTCGGATAAGAACCGAGTTCGGTTCTCAAAACTGCCACCATACTTGTCTGTTCGTCGATTGGTAACGGGGCTGAGGAATTGATGAATCAGGTATCCGTGGGCACCATGAATCTCAATTACATCCACTCCGGCTTGTGCAGCAAGCCCCGCACTTCTTGCAAACGCCTGGACAAGTTCTTCAACCTCGACCGTTTCAAGCTCACGAGGGGGCCAGAATTGATCACCAGGTGCCCAAATTTGCTCTTCCCCGCCAGAGGGGCCAACCACATTTGATGGCCAGCCACCAACACTTTCATCGGCTTTGATGCCGCGTTGCTTCGCTTGGGCTGCGAGCCAGGGTGCCACCGTGCTAGCCTTCCGGCCGGCGTGAGCAAGCTGAATGCCGATTCGGGCCCCTTGACTATGAGCGAAATCAACCACGCGGCGGAGTCCTTTGAACTGTTCAGAGTCTGTCCCGACTTGCCAAAGACCGGAATCATTGGGCGAAATTCGACCATTGGACTGAACGGATGTGGCTTCAATCAGAATTAGACCGGCACCCTTTGTGGCCAAATGACCGAGATGCGCGACGTGAAAATCTGTGAGAGCGCCTACAGCCGGAGAAGTTGGGTCTGATTCAGTGGAGTACGTGCACATAGGCGCCACTACCACGCGATTCTTGAATATAACATTTCGAATTTGTAAAGGGCGGAACAACGTCGGGGTGTTGGGGTCCTGCGGGTTTACAGCTGCTCCAGCATTGTTGGCGGGGGTAAAATAAGGCAGACCCTCGGCCTGGTGGATTGACGGGGAACTAAACGAAGTAGATCCCATTTGTATCTATTGTCTAAATGATTCAGAATTGATTCAGGGAGATTCACAGGCGTAGAGAGGCAAAAATGCTCATTTATATATAATCGGCTGACAAATTGACTGATTTCCAATCCTGGAAGTCCCCACCACTTATCGGAGACAATGCCGAACAGCCGATGTCGCGAATTCCAACCGTCACAAACATTCAACTGATGACATTTAATATTTAATACCTAGGTAGGTATATTATATATTGGCGATTGGCCAGAAGACCACGATGTGAATCATAAAAGAACCTAGGACTACCCAGCGGTATAGGCGCCAGCTGCCAAAATCCTATTTCCGGTAAATATGATGCCTTGATGCCTTGATGCCTAGCTTTGGCCTGGCGGCCTGAATTAAGACCGGCAGAAGAATTAAAATACCTGAATTACTATGACACTTCCAATACAAAGTACAGTCAGTGGTCATAAGTTTTTGCACCCCCTATAGCCCCACATAGCTCACCGC
>LACB01000679.1:0-12443 GCA_030142185.1 Penicillium thymicola
TGGAGAGGTATAGATCTTATTGCTTGGGATTCGGTCGTTGTCGGGGGATCTGGGTTGCAAAGATCCCATACGTTCTTTTGCATGGCATATAGCTGCACTTTTGCAAACCAAGTGAGCCACTGCGGCGAGTCCTTCAGTTTTTTGCCCTTCATGGCGGAGAGAATTGATGCTGCCTCCATTGCTAATTCAGGGGTAGCTGGGAGGTTTCAAGGGGTAGAAAGCTGCTTTCTAGCGACGTGCCAGATACTATATCTCAAATAGTAATGCTTTCTTTAATGCGAACCGGGCTCATAACTGTCGGATTGGGGCGTATTGTAAATGTAGGGGTCCAATCAGTGGTATTCAACTTCTCTGTATTTCTGTATCGGCTTTCCTAGCAATTTATATGGAGCCTTGATTACATAACTTTAATTACAAAAATATGTAGGATTAATAAATCCTCCGGTATGCCGGTCGTCATACTCCGACAGCTTGGAATAGAGTTAGTCGTATGGCCCTGGTATGTGTAATTACAGTAACATCTCAAGGAGATCAAAGCAGTTCTCCTCCATCTATTCTACGGAGAATACGGTTATGCCGCCCTTAGTGAATTCTACGCCGCCGGGAGAGGCATCAGGATGAAGGACAGAGACCAAAAGACTCTAAAATGGGCTTTCTGTATTCGGAGAGTTTTCAAGGACGATATATAGCTACTTGGGTACTGCATCGGCTCTGAATCTTCACTGAACACCAGCTGACAAGACATAGGCTACCCGAGGGTACTGCGGTTTCTCAATATGCGCCTTAAACATTTCAACTTGACATGAAGTCTCATGAGACACGGCGCGGAACAAGCGGGTATATAGCTCGTTACAGGTCAAGTTGACAAGGATATGGACAACAGCACAATACTTGGATAGCAAAACTAAGGAGAACTGCAGTTATAACCCTTGGTTTATGCTCCACACAGCTACTCTTGATAGCCTCACAGGTTTTCAATAACCAGGCCTTATTCGTATCACCCGCTGGCGAAGATAACTCGACCACTGTTTGGGTTATGGATGACCACCCTACCTATCATGCCTGTGCTGCCATGGAACTTGCAATTGTTGAACTCGTGCGTCACGTGGGGTACCGGTTCTGCGGTCTTGCTCTTTCGGTGACATCGAAGGGATTAACTGGATCGTGCTTTTCCGTCCTGTACTGGAGTAGACTGCTAGTCATGCGGGAGCGGATAATCATTAGCAACACGGAATTGAAGATGAAATAGCTCCAACTGGGCTCTGTAGCCCTACGAAATGGGACATACCTGACTCATAAAGTTGTTCCTTTCTTGTAAGCTTGATATTGGCTGTGTGGAAGCAGCTGGGAGAGACGTGGGCTGAACCTCATAGAATTAGCATGTACTATAAGGCTCATCAGTACTCAGGCTTCTGGGTTAATACCGTAGCGTTCCGGTGCGTGTGCGATTGGATACCCCCGTTCACCGATGTCGAGGTGTTTGAATCCGGGTTACATTGTGAATCTGCACCTTGAAGTATGCCTTCCAGTCCGGTAGGGGTCATTTTGAAAGACGAGCTTCTTGACGGAAGGCTGAATGGCGGGAAGTTGGGTGTATATACTTGAATAAAACTAACCTCAAACCTATGACTGGGGAATGAGACATGAGAAGGGGCCCAAAAAGTCAGAATGAGAGGGGTATTGGATAGACGTCTCATCGCTCTGTGTGGCAAATTACTCCTAGTAAATCTAAGGTATTGTCTCCCTCATATGCTCCAAAATATTGGTAATATTACTCCACGGCCCTCCGGTTGGCAATTTTTATCATCCATGAACGTGCCATGCCGATTGTGGGCTTTAAAGAAGATATGATTCATTCAACCGACGAAGTAGATCGAAGGTGCTCACAATTTTTCAAGCAATCTCCACGAACCATACTGCTTCCCACCCCCCGCAAACATATTGTGTAGGAATGCGAAATACTTCTGTAGTCTTTAGGGTTCTTGGTCCGTGTTTCAAGACGGGTCACTTACAACCATTATGCCAGCGTTTGAGTTGCAGCGTGTTCCTCAGTCTATGCAGCTCGCATTTCACCCTCGGCTATAAGACGCCCCTAAGGGCCCTCAGTAGAAGTCCATCATATACTTATAGGAGTTCGCGCGTCCATTTTGGTTGTTTTACCCAGCTTAGAGCCTGACAGCGAGAATGGATAATGCTTGTGTTCTAATTAATGATTGTGATATTAGTGCGTGTACATCAATCTCCTGCAGTCCTTTCCCACTGTTCTAGCCTTTCTCCACTCACAAATTGCGACACTATAGAAAAGCAAACATGATGCCGGATTTCGTGAATGGGGCTACTGGCGACAAATTTTACATTAATGTACGTTACGTGCTTTGGCATGTAGAAAACGAAAGATATTAGTATAGCGGCCGATCTGCGGTATTGCTGTATCTAAGACCTCGAAAACCACTTAAAATCCAGCCCTTGTCGTAGAGCGCTTAAACGAAGCAGAACCAGGAGTCTGAGCCCAATTCGGCTCGCTCCCACCACCCAGCACACCTAGTCCAACCAAAGAAGACTAAGATATGATCAATCCGCACACCTCACCAAAGTATGTTCTTCGAAAGCCCAATATCACACTTCTTCCGCTGACACAAAACACTCCTAGGCTACCAAACGCCATTTTGTTCCCGTGCTGACCTCAGGCTGCCTCTATCGTACCAGCCGCACCATCCCTGTTAAGCTCACTTCATGTTTCTCCATCCCAAAATATCGCCACTTGCCGTACAGCAAATGACATGAATGCTAGCCACTATCCTCTTAATTACCAAGCGCAACTTATCAGGGAGGGAGGGCTAGGTTTGAATCCATCGGTTGGGCCTCATTCCCTATGTGAAGGCCACCAGGTATGGCATAATACAGAACTGGGTCCAGTAAGTTGTGAAAAATGAATCCACCCAGTCAATATGACCAAGTGCTAGGTCTACTTCCCACGTTTCTAGCCCATGCGCTCACGAACATCCTCGTTTTCCTACCTTCCGCCCACCGTCGTTGGAGCTTCCATTGGCTCCTGAGATCAGTTTATCTCTATGGTCATCAGAATCTTAGTTCTGCGCGTTCCCCTTTGACACGCCTCCCATTCAAGTGATTCACGGCGTCACTTTAGGCAAGGAAACCGAGCTACTTGATATATTCTGTAAACACGGTATGACTCCCTCGTCTCCTGTTTTGCATAACCAGAGAAACTCGAAGGCATTCCGCGAGAGCATCGTTTTTTATTTTGTTTGGTTGGAAGGCGATTGTCATGGCATAGACATTAAAATAACCTTTCTGGCGCGAGCAAATATTAAGTACAATGAGGAACTTGCAAAGATACCGACATGATACCACCTCACCACAACCCACGAACCGATTGACATCCTCCCGCTCGCCTCCGTTACCTCTATATAATGGAATTGGCATTTCCATTTCTCTTGGGATATATATTAGGGCTACCGCGGATGTTCGATGAAATCCATATCGTGGAAGCGATATCTATGCGGTATCTTGAGCCCAGGAATTGATCGGCGAAAGAAGCGCTCCCACTATCTTTATCTAACGATACATCGGCAACTAAAAGGGTAGGTAGGTAGCCGATTCCGGATATGGTGTGGGGACGGGGACCTGACTTCTGGCGAAATCCATTGAGAAATATCTGGTAGGGTCGACATGCATAGCACCCCTAAGTGTTGGACTGTAGTGGTTCGATGTGCCTGACGTGGGGATGACTGATTGAATACTTTATGAGTTGGCAAACCCGGAAGGATGAATAGGTTCGGGCGTCTATGGTGTAGCCACACCAGGCGATGGAGGCACTGGACTCAACATGTGTGCCATTCGTGGCGAAGGCATCGATGGCTCGTAAAGGCGGAGAATTTCTGCTTTGGCAACCTCACTTCTGCCAAATGGTAGCTCTCCAGTGCCATCCATATTGAGTCCCACCGGATCTATGGCGTTGGTCCGGTACTTGAACGTATTGGCCGCTCGGCGGAATCCCTTTTGCAGGTTGTCCAGTTGGGCTTGCCTTTCACCCAAGTCCAATGCAGTATCAGCTGACTGAAGCTTCATATGGAGACCCACCAGAGCATCGATTGTCTCGGGCGTTAACTTGAATGCCACCTCATTCTGCCAGACCATGTCAACATACACGACATATGCCTTGACATGGATTAGCGGAATATTGAGTCGGCCTTCTGCCAGCGGGCTCTCATCCTTCTGCTGCCTGAGTCCGGGGGGTACCCGCCAAGAACCAACACATGGGCGGGTAAGAAGTTGAAAACCCAACCCAAACCCGCGCTTGGTGAGGTCTAAACGCAGCATAACGCAGCACAGATAGTGCGGCACCGCCCCTGAAAGAAAGCCATGCTAAAGCCGCGCCATCAATTCTTTTGTGCATCACCATCTTTGTTATTTATCTCTGCACTACCCTCTGGACGTGTTCTTTAGTGCTTTTGGAGATCGTCTTTGCGTGTACAAGATGAACCACATTCGTCATATGTAAACATTTCTATGATCTCCAGATGTTCTATAACCCATGATTATATGCTATGACCTGTCGACGCATATCCGTTTGTTCAGCTGCACGATGATGATAAAGAACTTTTGGAAATTTGAGAGGCTTGACGTGTTGCCGAACGTGCTTCCTGGAAGATGTTGAATACTGCATTGCGCTCGTTGTAGATAAAAAGGGTACCTCTAAAAATCGTTTCTTTTCTTCCTATCTCTTCCATTTGCGATTCAGATACCGACAATGACGTAACCCATCAGAGAATAACGTCACGTGGTCAAATGAAGGCATGTCCGCTTCTTCGAATTCGACCTCGTTTCGAGACGCTGCGGCCAACGGCTCTGGCGCTTTCCTCATGAGCTCTGTTACAACTGGGGAACTCAGTTTTTCATCAGGAAACCCATGTGTCTCACGTCTCTAGAGGCGAATGATCAATGTAGTTTCCTGTAGACCCTGATCGATTCAAACGCGTATCTGTGAAGTCGTAAGTGCCATTCATCGGTGGAAAAGCTGCGAATGAGATGACTGCAGGGGGTGCGGCACCACCTCTCGCCTGGAACCACCAGGAGATCAATTGTTCCAAGTTCGGGAAGGTGACAGGTCAGGTACAATATTTGGGCTTCCACTGTCGTCCTCATCGTTCTCATTTTGGCCAGAGAATGTGGTGTTCACAGCTAACGATAAGGACGCATAAGATGACAACACATCGTAAGGTTATAAGGCTTTATGCTGAAGGAGGACGCGAGTACTGGCATTTTGGCCGATTCATTCCTGCACGGATTGCTTGCGTGACTTCGACGACTCGTTCTTCCTTTTAGGGGAAGCCCACACAAGCCTCGACAAATCTGCTGGTCAACTGCCTGGAGCCCAACCATGACTCTTCGAGAGTGGCCAATGGAGTTGGTCCACATGTTTGCCGCTCTTTCACCGCTTATTCTCTTGCATCCTTTTCAGTCTCGATCATCAAGGCAAGTCTACGCTCTGTGTCTTCGCTCTGTGAAATCCGGTTTATTGGCTGGATAATTGGATCTACGAATGCACGGCGCCCATTGCAAATTGGTCTTGCGTGAATCATGTTCCTCTCGTAATTCGTCGAAGCCTTTGGGCCAGACAGTGAACTTTGGCACAGCCAATGTACGTGATGCATATCAATGTTCTGACATATGTCGGTGTGAAAAATATTCATAGTAGCCGCTATGTAAATCCTAGTTTTCTTTTTTTTTAGTTTTTGGTTGGCAACGCTCAGACCTTGAGCCAACGCATACTTCACGGGTGAGGTCCGTCCGACGCTCTTGGAGGTACAAATAATTGTCATTTCGTTCTTGACTCTTTCGCTAAAGTGCTTAAACCACGATTCCCCGGCTTCATTCTCTAGACCCAAAACTATTCGGTTACTTACCGACTTAGAGTATATCGGTATGGCCGCCTGTCAATCTTCAACGTATATTTATGCTCAGAGTTGTGAGTCTTCTACTACGCTTATATTTTAACAGAAGTGGTTCTCTAAGACAGTCTCAGACGAGCTCGTGGGAGAAGCGATGTTTCGCGCAAATGTCACACTAGCCCTAGCGCGGTCTAGCGAACCCCACAATTTACTGGTTAGTTTCCCTGTCCTTCAACTAGGAAGTAAGTCCTCCGAGCATGCTGACTGAGTAATAGGCTGATACTAGTCGTTTCGTTGGGTCATATGACTATATTGCAGGAATGCGTTACCTGGAATCAGCGCGTGGCCTTTCCTTTCACAGTCAGGACAATGACCCGAAGGTAGCTGTATTCCAAACCGTCGGCTTTGCATATCACTCGCTACCAGCTCTAGAGGCGTATGCTCTGGTATGCAGCCTACTCCAGTGTAGTCACACTGGGCGCACCACAGAGCCTCGGAAAGATACTTTGCTCCCATTTACCGAGCAATCACCGCAGCAGTCACGATGGAGCAATCCGACAAGCGAAGCAACCCTACGGTCCGAAACACATAACAATAAGTTAGCAAAATACACCTCGATTTTGTTTGAAAAAGGACAGGCAGAAGGCAAGAAAATTGAACGTCTAGTTTCAGAGCTCGATTTAGATCCTCCGCAGTTTAAAGTGACCATGCTTTTCGGAACCTTGCATGCGTCAGGAATTGGGCGACAGAAAAAGGTTGCTGGACATTTGGCTGCAGAAAAACTTTGCCGTCTTCTAGGCATCACAGTTTAAAAATAATTACGAGATCATTTCTGAATTTTTCTTGTCATCTCTCTTAGTTAAAGGTATTTCAAAGGACAGTTATCGTTCCCCGCAGGCAGCCCGTTCTTGTAAACAATTGAACAAGGTGGCTTAACGTATTATTCATTGGTGGCCTAACGCAGTCAAGAGAAACAAAGAGAGAGAGAGAGAGAGTGAGTGATTTGGCTGTAACGGGCCATCAGTCGCTGCGGTCTTCGACCGTAGCGTCAGATAGGGCCCGTCTGCGACGAACTCACTGTATCGCAGTTGTTTTTATATTAGAGGAAAAACCAAAGTCGAATGATTCCTGCTAGAAGTAAGACGAACGAGTAGCATGAAGCAAGCAACTGACTCTCGCGAGGTTGGTATAGAAGGCAAGAAATGTATCAGTAATATCGGTGTATATAGTTGTCAAGTGAGTCCCGCCAATAAAACCGCCCTTTCATAAAATTTTTGAAGCTATCTAATAGCAAGAAAGTCGTTGATATATCCCTTCGGAGATACGGCCGCCCAAAAGTGTGATAGGAGACCTTTAAGTACGTTCGCAAGCTGATTATACCGGTAGTGTAGGTATCCTACGACCTCTGCGTCACGACGCTTCTTATCTTTCGTTCTCTATATCATAGGGTCTAACATAAGATGTCCTGGGAGTCGTTTCTCGAAAAGATATGCCCATATCGTACTGACTTCATGATTTGAACCAGCGCGTATGAGGGCCCAATTTGCCCACTCTGTGAGCATCTCACAGACGGGCCCTATTTGATGCTACGATGGCGCGGCCTGATTCCTGGCCTGCACCAGCCTCATATCACAACAATCATATTCCCGCGCGATCTTGGCGAGATTCAATTTTGCTTTGACGCTGAGCGATTTCGCAAGCCCCTATTACACGAAATTAGTATATTTTCGGCGCCTTTGGCATGGTGGTTGGGTGGGAATAACGTGAAGTAGATGAATAGTTTCAAAATTGGGTTTACGGTATGGGTTGGGTTGACGGTGTGGTGCTCCCGAAGGCGGTAGGGGGCACTGGAAGGCACAGCTATATCTCAGGATGATCATATTGCTGGGTTGAAAAATATACGAAAGGTTGTCGCAGTCAGACATATCTTGTCTTGTATACGGGGTCGACATTTGAAATCTGTCTAAATGCCCCTAGGATTTGCAGATGTCGAGCCAAAAAAGCCCAAGATTCCAATGGTCACTTTACCCCACGATGCGGGATGTTGGCCTAGAAACACGCTTGGCCAGAAGGCTTGACGCCGACAGGAGAAAACCCACCAGCTTTGAGTAAAGCAAAAAAAAAGCGCCCTCAACTATAGAGAACCGGGTGGGGAGTGTTTCGTCCCTGATCATGTAAAAGAAATGCTGCCTGAGCATTTCGACGAGATTGTCTGTACTCAAAGTAGAAGTGAGCGTACAATACCCTTGTATATGACCTGCAGATTTCGATAAATCCTCGAAGTTCTGGAGTATGCTTTAAAAAATAGTGACCTGCAATGTTTGATAAGATCCCATCGCCGCCATATACGGGACATTGGATTTCCTAAAAATTAGTGACCTGAGACTGTAGCAAGAAATAGCGGAACATCTAGCTTGGTTGTCTGGGAATCTTGCCACACTTGTACTCTTGCAGAATAGCATGGATATAATTTGGGAGATGATCATTTGCGGCAGCAACATTGGGTAGTTCCAAGCCGATTGATCGGCTAGCACTCATGTGGGGCCCCGTGATGGTGGGTGGAGTTATTGTCTGTCCACTAAGCCTAAATTCGGGTTCTCTGCTAAAAGGGTCAATAATGACCTAGGCGACAGGATTTCCGGCCTATTCAGACTCAGAATTAACTCGGTTAATCAATCCAAGGAACCCAAACAAGTACTGCAGGAGCTTTCATTGCTCCCAGCAAATTGGGAAGACACGTGTCTCCATCGTAGGCCCTGAAGGGCAGTGACGCAGTCTGGTGATTTACGCAATCGATCGAATTTGCGCATCTTGAATGTGGGTTGTTTGATTGACAGAGAGCAGTGCGTCAAAGCGTTTCTCCACTACCCGCTGTTCCGTGTTTGAATCGGATTCAGTATGAAAGGCCATGATATGCGATGCACCTATTTTCCGGCATTCGAAATCCCTAGATGGTCTACGCCACATAAACGCATTCGTTTAAGCCAGGCGGTGAGAAATGGCCAATGGTGAAGAGAGACCTGGCTGATCCAGATTGGACACCTGCGTGGCTACCCAATCTGCACTGATAAACAATTTAGATAAGGTGGGTTTTTCACATTCACTGTATCCGTCTATCGACTGCAGTTTGTCTCCGGAGCTGCGGGGTGATGATTCAAGGGTCAGTATCTCGGCTGGTATGGGCTATTTATACCTGGCTTTAGCTCACCATGTTGCTCTTTCCTCCTCCCACTCGGCCACCATCTGAGAAAGCCAACCATGGAACCTTGGTCACGGGGTGATGATCACCCAGGGGCCTATATGACTCATTCTCAGAGTTCATTCGTCGTCGACTTACCAACCGGAGTGGGAGGTGCGTATGCAAGACGTCCTCCGACCGATGCACTTTCTACGACGTCCGACTCGAATATCACCGGTGAAGATCAAAATCCTGAAAATTTCACCGCAGGGCCTGCCTCAATATATACAACCGGAATATCGTCTCCTGCTCTACAGGAAATCGTCGATGCAAATGAGTCTCTGTAGAGTACTGTATGCGACGAGTTCCTGATCAATGAAGGCGGCATGTCTGGTTGTTCTTCTTTTACAAATTTGACTGGCCCAATGACCAATACCAACTATGACGAGTCCATGATTCATGACGCGGTGGCAATGTGCGGCTGGAAACCTGAAGAAGCTGAGATGCCTTCAGATAAAGTGGTTGCTTCTTCGCTACGTGATGAACTGTACTTCCATCGGTATGAGGGATGTCAAAGGCTGGAAGACTATGTTGAATGTCAGTTGGGGTATGTTTCACATCTAATATTACCCTTCCTCATCTTCTAATAGATTCTAGGAAACGTGTTCGGGTAGGCACTGTGCTCTTTAAATGTGCCGAATGCTCATACATAGCAGCTGCAAAGAAGGACGTTGCTCGGCACGTCAGGGTTCTTCACAGGGAACTTGCTGAGAGAATTTGGGGGCCCAAGGAGCTGTTTGTCTGCGCCGTATGTCAGAAGAAATTCACACGGAAAGACAACGCTCAAAAGCACTACAAAGCACAACATCTTCCATAGGTCCAGCAGTCAAAATACCATGTTAGAGGACCCGGAATGGTATACTCATTGTTTATCGCTTCATTACTTGTTCTAGTTAGTGTGTTGCATTATTCGGAGCCTATACTGCAGTGTTAGTCACAAAAGGATCTCCTTTCGGAGACACAAATATTGTCCAGACCGCCATTGAAACAGCTTTAACTTTGGGAAGCTTAGCTACATCTATCTACTTGGTAATTGGTGCTGATCTTATCGGCCATCTCATTCCAGATTTGTCATGTTCTGGATACTGGCCGGGAAACAACGTATGATTGTCCCCAGGTGAAACTGTTTTCAAATTCTGTCACTCCCCAAGACTGATTATTGAATTACTAACGTCTTCACAGCCTGGCTATAATATTCTCTTGGTTCAGTGAGAACTTCTAGATTTCGATGACAGGGTGTGGATCTTCCAAGTCTGTGTATAAGGACGACACGAATTTTCTCAACAAAAAAAATCCCACCTAAATTCGACTAATATTTTGGTCTACAGTTTTTCCTTGATTGGGTGAATCCACATGTCTTTCTTTCATGGAACATTTGTTCTGCCATGAAAATACGTAATGAAAATAAGATTCGCGATATAGTTATCTTATCTCGAGCCGAGGGTTGGGCGATCCTGTAAGGAGGAAACTAGGTTGGGGCGGGGAAGCCATCATTGGTAGATTGTTACTACCATTGGAAGGATCATCAGTTTTCGACATCTGCACTAGCATCGCTCAATATACTGCTCATTATAAAGATAATCCAAGGCTATTGGAAAATCCTCTGGAGATACCTAGTTGACTTTCACACACTTCAAAGAAATCCATTGCGCCGGTCAAGTCTGTATCAGTCGGATGATGCCTTCGAGCGAAATACGAGAGACAATTTTAGCCTTCAGTTTTTCAGACAGGCGGAACCTATCTGGAAAATCGAGGCCGAACCGCTTCGCAATGCCCCTTTCATGCTACATGCGTATGGTTTCAACTTGACATGACTGTTGAAAGACTAATGTGTCACGTGCTTCGAGTCTGCTCAAGTTTAGGGGCAATTGAAGTATCATTAACTTCGCCGAGGCGTCACAGCGGTTTCGCAGTCGTGCGCCACAAGGGCAGCCTAATAACGGGAGCGGCGATGGGCCAGGGTAGGCCGTGACGAGGCTCTAAGTTCCTGCCGGAAGGTGGATCAATCTACATGCACTTCATCCATGATATATAGTTGTTGTATTCTGCATATCGTTCGCGAGGGGACAGGGTAAATGAATACTACTACTACTACTGTACTGCTACATACCCGTATTGAACTAGAATATTGGTTGGTGCAAGGTGAATTATAGCAGCCACTGATGTAACTCTTGTTGTAGTTCAGAGGTATAAATTGATGTATTTATTCAGAGGGAAACATGAGGCTATATATACAACGAGAAGATCAAGTTGAGTTCCAATCAACTTGATTCTTCGTATAGACACCTCGGTATTAATTCCGATGGTTCGGCTTGATTCCTGATCTGCACCAGCCTCAGATCACAACTTATCCATCCATCAGTTTTACCTATTCCTACACCCAGATTGTGCTTGTTGGTGATTTTGAGCTTATGAGGCCTTGAATTACGAATTATAGAAGGTTATTTTCGCTTCATCCTGACGGATAGACTCAGGATACCATTCAGTTGCTCCAGACACGAGGATCGTCTTTGGCCGCTTTCTCCGAAGTGGGACCAGCGGGCGTGGGTTGATAGGCGTCTTAATGCATTCATATGCGTAGACAATATCAGCATATTGCTTGAACGGTTTAGGGGCCTTCGCGTTTTCCACCTCAAAGTGAGGCTTGTGGTGTCCGACAATCACGTATCCCTTGGCTGTATTGGCTGGTAATTCTGTTTACGTAATCATCCACATCTTTTATCTTGTGTAATCGTGCCAAGCCCACCAACACACTACCCGGTGTTGGTGGGCACCAGCATTTCACCCTTTTTCACCATTTCACCTTTTTTCCATCTCTCAACCATTTACTATTCTTTTTACACCACCCCACTATGTCGGATCAAATTGAAGATGTTGAAATACGAACCCAGCAGGCATTGGCTGCCTACAATCAAAGCGATAAACCCAATTTAACTAAATTGGCGCGGGAATTTGGGATTACACGGAACCGACTACGTAGTCGCGTCGCTGGCCACCAACCTCATGCGACGAAATCCCAACCCAATAAAGCATTAAATCCGATACAAGAAAAAGCATCGATATCCTGGATTCAATCACTACGGCATGCACATACATTTAATACACCAGAGCTTATTGAGCGCTCTGCAAATCGACTTTTAAAAGATGCTGGTTCCGACCGGCAGGTTGGCCCTAACTGGGTATACCGTTTTATCAAGCGCCTCCCCCCAGATATCCCATTTGTTAGCCTAAAACCTGCCGAAAAAGCTAGATTTGAAAGCGAGAATTACGGCCAGCTAAATCTCTGGTTTAAT
>LACB01000068.1:0-86514 GCA_030142185.1 Penicillium thymicola
CACAGTAGGTTCAGTAAATTTGAAACTGTAGTCCTATTTCCAAATACCAGAAAATACATAGAGAAGCTATTTTCATTTTGGTGTATGTCAAATAATTTATTCCATTAGTGTCTTGGCAGTGGGACCCGAGAATAGAAAGGTCATGCTTGGGGTGGAAGCTGATTTCGCTATTGACTGTAGTTGGATTTAAAACTAATAAGAATTATCTTTACCTACTGTTATTTTCAAGCTTGATATTTGATAGACTTTGAATATTGATTTGTGAAAAAGGGTGAGTATTGTTCCTATTGTATCTGAGCATTTGGCTCATTCAATCTCCTCAATGCGCGGACGTCCAGTGTTTTCCCCTGCCATGGGATCAACCCGGAGACCGGCGATCCTGTCACCCAGTCCAAACTGTGGATTGAAGGCATCTTGATCGTCATGAGCGCCAATTCCCCACATCAAAGACTTCTCCGACCAAGCCTCCAAACTTTCAATCAAAGCCCGCAAATTTCCACGAGCGAGCCCATCCTCCTCGGAATTTTCGACGAAGCGGAGAGTGCGTAGCATGGCAGGTATATTGCCAATGGTCGCCTGCCCTTGCATGCTGGAACCATATGGAGTTCCAAAACTGGAAGTCGAGTCGTCCAAAAGCGAAAAGCCGAACCCGATATCCTGGTTCGCGCGTGTCTCCCGCGCTGCTTCAAGGGCTTTAAGAATGTCGAGGACCAGAACAATACTCGCCCGGCGGAGGATGGCACTCTCCGGTTCCCTTTCGAGGGTTATGGTAGCGAGAGCCAGCTCAACGGCGGAAGAAAGAATGGCAGGGCCGAGACCGAGGATGTTGACATTGATGGCCGAGCCAAGAATGGAGATGGCCGATGCCCGGATGCGAAGGTCATCAGGGGCATCATCTGCAGATGCACCAGCAGCCCATGCAGCAACGACATTTGTGGCGTATTCTGATTGCTCTGGGGATTCCTCGTCCGAATGAAGTTCTGTGAGGTCGAGTTCGGAAGCAGCTTTGGCTACTCCAGATGAAATGGACCAGCCTTCGGGCATGGCCGATTCGTTTTCCTTTCGTTGTGCACGTTCCTGTTCTCGTTTCTCTTTCGCAAGTTGCTTCTTGCGAATTTGCTGTGCATGTTGCTTGTTGCCACGCCGTCCTGCGACGGCAACCATAGCCTCACCAAGAATTTTTGCCGTCTCACCAACCAGTGCATCTCCCAATTCCTGGACGGTTCGCAATAGAGACTCACCAATCCTGAGCCTTTCGTCCAAGGCTCTTTGTTCGCGCCTGTCTGCGTACTCCTCAACCAAAGTTTTGATCACGGTACGTGGGTGACGTGATGCAAGTGTACCAACTATCTTTATTGCACCCAGATATGAGTATTCCTCGTTGCCAGCGGTCTTGGATGCGTCTGTGATAACTGAGAGCAGGAGTGCGAGGGTTGACCCTACATCAAGAACGGGTGACGAGGTCATGATCAGTTTGGAAATCAGCGATAGGCCCTCGGCCTGCACGGGTGGTAGATCTGAGTTGAGATTCGCAAGTGCTTGACGATGCATGTCAAGGTCCTGAACATGAGCTGGTACTGCCTTGATTGCGGTTTCATCTGCACCGGCAAGGTGAATCTCTAGCAACATAGACGAGGTAGTTGCTGGTTTGGAGAGGGTAGAAGGGAGAAAGGGGATGAGTTGATCGAGATCCTTTTTAAGAGATCCAAGGAGGGGCTCAATTTCAGCAGTGGGAGAAAAGTCAGCGGATGCAAGAAGCGTGGACATCAAACTGAAGGCTGTGGAGACGGACTCGAAGGAGTCATTCCCTGATTCCTCATTGTCTTTGTCCTTTGTTTCCACGATATTAGCTAAAGATGACAGGGATACCTTGCTGTTTACTTTGCCTTGCATCGACCTTTCTTGTGCGCTAAATCTATGCAGCTCTCCATCAATGACTTGCTTGATAAGCTCTAAAACTCGAAGCGGGCGTCGAGTCAGTGCTTCTTTGAAGTTCTCAAGCAGCTTCTCTGCAACCTTGGCACTGACAAGCTTCTGAATAATGTTGTCACTTTCACCAACGGGACCTCCGCTCAATGTGTTGCGAGGAACTGCAGAGCCCTGTGGCTGCACGAGCCAGTTTTGACTGACGTAGAGGAAGATATCACCGGTCCGTTCCTCACTGCTAGGATCCGAGCCAATGAGACTGACGAAAAGCTCTGCTCGTGCTTGGAGGGAATCGATCAATCGCACCAAGTTTGAATGCTCGTTTGTTTTCTCACTCCGTTTTTGCAACGCGATTCCAGCGTTGGAATCTGTAATGTATGTCCACGTCGCACCCCCATCCCAAAGAAGATTATCAACCAGCTTTTTGAGGGGTTGGGCTCCAACGGAGATTCCGAAATACGTCTGGAGAAGGGGCAAGACTCTTTCATGGAATGAAGCCAGCCCTTCCTCCTGGGAGAAACAAGCCAAGCCCCACAACGGAAGAAGAATCGGATACACGATTCGTTTCACAAGACCTGGGTTTGGATGCTGCAATGTCAGGCATCGCAGTCTGTTTAGAGCCAGGTCCACTGTGGCGCCATCTACTAGGACATTGGTTGTGGGATCCGATTCCGGGGGGTCCGGCATAGATCCTTCGATATCGGTGAAGCGACTGATCCATCGCCTCGATTTAGCATCGAGGTTCGCGGCGAGTGCATTGAATATCGGCTCCACAAAGATGGAGTGCCCAACTGTGCCAGGAGCACCATAAGCACGTTTCCCCAAAATCCCATTACCGACGACATATGATGCAGTTTTCCGCAGATCTGGATCATCACCGTCGATTAATGCTAGCAGCTGGGGGGCGATTGTCTCAAAATAGACAGTTGGATCAAAGTCCGATGGCACAGAGGAAAGGAGTCGTGAGATTTGCATGATGGCCTGCACAGTTAAACGAGGGCCATTTGATTGGTCCTGTGCTTCCTGGCCTAGCGATGGTGAGAACTGTGATGCAATGAACATGATGGTTTGCACTACTCCGCCGAGTCGTAGCGGAACTTGTGAGATCTGGCTAGATATTGTTGACTTGAACCATTGCGCAGTATCTGACTGGAGGAACGCAGATAATGTGGGCAACAAGACGGTTGTTGGGGTACTGTAGACTGTTAATATTACTAGAAATGGCAGAAGCAATGAAACACATACTCATCAATGATCCTGGACAGTGTTTGCTGATACGTTTTCTTGTGAGATGATGCCACAGTATTTGGATTGAAAGCCAGATCAGACGTGCCACTGATTATGTCACTTAATATACGACCACGAATGATCGGCTGGAGGCTTGGCTTTGGGTCGAAGAGAACGTCAACCAGAACGTCAATTATGCGGCGCAAAAGAGGGTCGTCATGCGGTACACTGCTAGGAACCGTTTGAGCCTGCTTTGCAATGACGCCAGCTGGCAATACCGAGATCACCCGCTGCTGCAGGGGGATCCCAACACCAGATGATAGCGAAGGATATATTCCTTCTAGGGAAATCAGATCCAGCAATGCATGTAGCATCCGACGGCGCTTGGCATCTTCTGATGGCGAGTCTTCAACCTCCCCACGTGACTGAAGAGAGTCATATTTGTCCTCAGGTGAAACAAAAGATCTATGGATATCGGTCAAGATATCCAAAGCCTCATTAATCACTATTGGTCTTGCGACATCATCACCAGCACGATCACCCTCCCCCGGAGTCTGACTGAGGATCTGCAGCAAAGATTTACCTTGAGTCTTGTGTATTTCCTCTTCAAGAGGGTTAGCGCCAGAGACCTAATGTAACTTGATATCTCGAACGTACATACCTCGATCGAGGACTGGGGTCAGAAAGTTCTTAGCAATGTCAAACGCTTCGCGAATTTGCTGTGGGCCTCCCATAATGAATACTTGCAAGATCCTATCATGCCAAATTCACGCCAATGAGGGTATTGGCCTCATCGACATTGTCCAGTTCGAAAACTGAATGAGTAATCAGGAACAATTGCGGCCTTGCCGTTTGTCGTTGATTATGTCATAACAGGCAAGTACCAAGGTACGCACCTACAGGGTCGCGTCACGTGTATGTCACGTGCAAGCCGCGTCAGTCTCGTGGTCCGCCGCGCTTACCCGTATTGGTGTTGTCGCGTCAACCCAAAGATGTTGTTGTTACTAACTCCTACCCACTAACTACTCATTCCACACCCTTTGAAGAGACACTTAAACCTTCGTGCCAGTTCCTCAGCTACCCCGAATCTTGCTTGTTTTTACGATATTCATTGGACCCAATTTCTGTTCAGACTTGTTGGAGTTCCACCGTGACCGTCTCTGGAGTGTGGAGCCACCCGAGTCTCTTGCCCCCCGAAGCACACATGTACAGATCAACCCTCTCAGATCTTCATTTTCCTCTGCTACCTTCAATGGTGAACCGTGACATATGTCTCGCCCTCGGCGACTCGTATCATTTCGGCGCAGAAGACATTGGAGTCAAACCCTAAGCCCTCCTCGGTTCAATGTCCTCACGGACACAGTTTCACGGATTGCGCATGCCGGATAATACGATTAGCTGAAACAGACTGTGATGGTCCGATTAAGCGAAAGATATTCGATTTGGCCAGAGCCTTCGGGCACCAAAGACGGTTTACTATGCGTTATCCAAAAGGAGACCGCGTCGGTTTACCAATGCTGGACGCTGCATGCCGGTCACAAACGGATGATCGCCCTATGCCTCGGATATCAGTTCAGCGAGAAGAGAACGCGGGTGAAGCATGTCGGGTACTTCCATATCAGATGTCACCTTTAGGACCAACCACGACAGCGCGACCAGATTGCGATTGAATGCGACATTTAAGTCTCGAATACCCTAGGGCATCAAATCGCTTGGCTCGGGGGTTTTGAGCCTAGAACACAGCAGTATCCTTACAAACGGTCATAGTGTCAGTATATCCAAATAATCCACTCGCCGGAATCAACATTCCTCTCCCTGAAAATTGCCCAGGCATTTTCACAGTTGAAGTTGTCGCGAGGTTGTTTGGTTATGTTACCCTATGGTTCTTCGATGTTGGTCTCAGGAGCACATAGAAGATTGCGAACTGTTGTCCCGTTCCGGATGGCAACGAATTTCACCCGAGTTATTTGATGTTTTTCGAAACTTATTTGCCTGTCTTCTCTCCTCAATTCTGCTAGCATCAACTGTCTGCTCCTGCACATGTTTCCTATTCCAGGATCCCTGGGGATCTTCCCCCCGCGTTCCACCTTCTTGGGTTCTGTTATTCCTACGCCTCACAGGCGGCTAGGCGTCTCGTATCACGGCACCCGCCACCGATTCGACTTTGTCAGAAGATCCCGACCGACCGTGTTAACCATCTCTTCGCAAAGTAGTTTGTGAATAGATTGATGGGCGCCGACTTCAACAATGACTTCCATCATTGTTCCTTCCCTCGGGAAGAAGGAAGCGATTTTTCTGGATGTTCTTTGTCCGTTTCACAACACGCCCTCCTGCAAGACCCTCGGGTCAACCAGGAGAGGAAACAAAAACCTGTCCCAAAGGGTACTGTACCACACACGGGAGACTCGGCTTCATACTCATGCGACGGTATCGGTGAAACAATAGCGGGTTGACTGGAATTGCGGAGATGAATGGCGGTTGAGCAAATTCGGTTGAGCTTACTGTGGCTCGACCAAATTTGCCTTGTCTTTGTGAAGGTTGTGTGGGGTTGTGTGGGTTTCGTGGGTCTGAGGGATATGTTCATCGGCTGTCGTCTGCTCCCAGCATTCCTCAACTCCTGTATGCGCCTGTTTTTGATGCTCTCCATCTTACTTCTCGATTGATCGCAATTGTTCTGGTCAGAGAAATGTACGGTTCTATCTTTCGAACGCTTTGACTCATCAGCCCATTTCCAGTCGGCATGGGGCCGATGTCCTTGGTCGGTTCTAACGTGTGTGCGTCATGCAGTGGGTGTCATGGGACCTCTCTCGAGTGAGGATCAAAGCCTTGGCTTGTCTACGATACTCATCTGCTGCTATGCGTTCCCGGCTCAGGCTCGTCTGCATTGTCTGATTGAAGTGAACTGAAAAGCGACGAATGGGAATTCGGACGATCTCCATACCGCTAAGGGACTATTGTATTGTCATTGGGGCTTTGGCGTTGTGTCAATGATGGTCTTTACACGGGAGCAGAATGTTTGGCCAGGCTATAGCCGGTAGACTGCTGTTTCTACCACTTCGGTGGTGGAAACGGCCACCTTTTTTTTTTATAAGTACCCCCAAGCACCCCTTCTATTCCGAGATGATGCTAACTACCTACATTCGCAGATTCTAGTATTGAGTGGAATACCTGGGAATCCAACGAGAAAATTGAAGACCGTGAATACGCATTCTGAGCTAGCTAGATTCATGCACAGTGCACACAATGTATGTTCTACATGAAGATCTGCAATCATCGCATGTAGATCTCAATGCCAAATATAGTTATCCACCTCACCGCCCTCCGAGTATGGATAAGCGGTGACATGTATAGTGGCAGAAATTGCATTACCTCATCCCCCTCTTTGTCAGCCCCTCAGCCCACCTGCCCCGCGCAGAATAGGAAGGAATGTTCCCGTGGCTCCGACAATTTTTTTGCGATAAGAATTTCTTGCTTCAGTGCCTTACTACAACTTCCCCCGGATATATTCCTATTTACACCAATATTTGCTTTGGGATATCAGAGTCCACATTCTTTCTCATTTCTCATTAATTTTCACAAACTTTTCTCCTATACAATGGTCAGCAAAGCCGACAATGATGCCCTCGAGGCGCAGTTTGAGTCGCAATTCCAAAAGCCCGGCGATCTTGTGGAGCGTGATGATGACACTGGCGCGATGTCAATCGACTCACTTTGCATGAACTGCCACGAACAAGGGTTCGTTTCTACTATTCAATTATTATGGTTTGCACATTGCTAACTTTCAACCACTTCAATCAGAGTCACACGTCTTCTTTTGCTCCGAGTCCCTTACTTCAGAGACATCATCCTGGAGAGTTTCGAATGTGAACATTGCCACCTCAAAAACAACTCGATCAAATCGGCCGGCCAGATCCAGGAGCGTGGAACTGTTTACACTTTAAGAGTCGAGAATGAGGAGGATCTTCAGGTATCTATCTCTAGCTATCATGCATGTTCTCCCGCTCGAGCTAACTGGATATTTTAGCGCCAAGTCATCCGGAGTGATGTTTCAGGCTTCAAGCTTACCACTAAGCTCGGCAACGAGATTGAGGTCCCCAAGGGAACCGGCCAGCTGACCAATGTCGAAGGCAGTATGTGAAAACCAATGCAATAAAGCTCGATTCCATGATGCTAACCTCATTATTTTTAGTGGTTCAACTCATTCATGAAAGTTTGTCTGGAGAGCAAGATCTCCGTAAGGACCAAGCTCCTGAACTTCACGCTGCCCTTGTGCCTATCATCGACAGTCTTGAGAAGATCATGTCACGCGAGGACGCTTTCCCTTTCACCATCTCCCTCGATGATCTCACTGGAAATTCGTGGATCGCGCCTAACAGCACCGATCGCGGCAACAAGTACAAACGCCATGAATACCCGCGTACCCACGAACAGAATGAGGAGTTGGGGATTTCTGCTGACGCCAACGCTGTCAACCAAGAGGACACAGCTGAGGTTGAGGCTGGCGACCCAGACGATCTCGATATCGTCGACGGCCAGGTCTACACCATTCCTGCCGAGTGTCCTGGCTGTAATAAGGAAGCCGAGGTGAACATTAAGAAGGTTAACATTCCTTACTTTAAGGAAGTTCTGCTGTTTGGCACGAACTGTGGACACTGCGGCTACAAATCTTCTGCAATTAAGACCGGTGGCGAGGTACCCGAGAAGGGCAAGCGTATCACTCTCCAGGTCGATAATGAGGTTGATCTCTCGCGCGATATTCTCAAGAGTGACACAGCCGGACTTTACAGTCCCGAGCTTGACCTGGATGTTCAGCCAGGAACCCTCGGTGGACGTTTCACCACAGTCGAGGGATTGCTAGGTTAGTTCCTCTATTATTTGGCTAGATTTACCCAGCTAACCCTTTTTATAGTTGAGATCAGGGATCAGTTGAAGGGTGCCATTTTCGATGTTGACGATTCCGCACGCTCCGGAGGCGACAGCATGGTCTCTTCTGATAAGGATAAGTGGCAAAGGTTCTTCAGTCGTCTCGACCAGGCTATCAGCGGCGAGCTCAAGTTCGCTATCACGTTGCAAGACCCGATGGCCTCCTCTTACGTGCAAGATCTTTGCAGCCCGGCTATCGACCATCAGATCACTACTGAGGACTACACCCGCTCTGCCGAGGAAGAAGATGATCTTGGTCTGACAGACATGAAGACCGAGGGTTATGAGGCGGCCCAGGCCGAGGCCGATGTTGCCAAGGCCGATGCCACTCAGAAGGAGTAATCGAAGGATTTAGGATGTATACCCATCTCATGAAACTCGGGATGATCTGATTCTTTTGGGGTTCTTGCATAACGGCGTTCGTGATATGTACTTTTCTGCTGGTGTCATTAAAATATACAGCCATACATAGGGATGAAGTCATAAAAGTTATTTTGTCTGATATATTTTGCACTACTTAATAGTAAGACTGTTGGCAACAGAAGCCTACCGTGAAGGGTCATCCCGAAGTACATGGCCGATGGGAGATGGTTGAATGGTTGAAGCTATACTAGATCTGGGATGAGGAATACCTGTACTTTATACGGTTGCTACTAATCGTATGTCTTCATCATTCTGGAGTCCATCCATTCTCGAAGCTGCATCCACTAACATGAAACCCATTTTTCAAAGCCTCTTGCAAACCCCAGGCACTTCATATCAACAAAACGGTTCCAAAGTTCAGATGCCACCACCATAACAACACCTAACACGAGCATGGTTCCCATGCAAGTTATAGAAAACGGTAAAGCATGTTTGCCCACCCCAATCGTACCAGGATAAGATGTTCTTGTCTACAGAAAATCCCGGACTGGCCATTTGAGAGTAAGATAGATTGTCGGGTGGACTAGATAGAGTGGGAATGAGATTTTGCCCAAGTATTGCAGTGGCCGTGAGTTAAGTGGCCTTCGAAGCAGCGTAGATTTGCTGATTGCATATATTGTCAGAACTGCTCCAACACTCCTCCAGCACCGGGGCATCATTTCAGCATTATCCCACTCGGGAGATTGAGTCACGACCAGCCATTGGTACTCTCGTGCTAACCGGTCAGCACCGCACATGCAGAAATACATTCCTAGAATGAATGAGACTGATGTTCCAAGTTGTTGGAGATATGTTTTCTGTGAATTTGTTCCAGGCTTTGGTAAAGGGCTGTTGAATCACGAGAGGCGAAGATGAATATGATAATGCAACCTCCCCGTCTGTTTCGGACTCCGAGGCGACATGTCTCTCTGAAAGTAGAATCCTGGAAACGAAAGCGAAGAGATCCCAATGTCCCTTATAGAACCAATACATTGCCACAACTGATAATACCATAAACCGAAGCTGGGGTCTCCAAAATGCAAACGTCAAGATTAACAAGTAGACAGCACACGAGCCACGAAACTCAATTGGCATTGTCCACAGTTGGTAGTTGATAGTCCGCATATCTGGTCGATTGTGATCAAAATTGATATCGACTTGATGGTTGCTGATATCCAGCAGATGCACTATTCTCGAAAGTACATATTGGATATGAGCTCATGGCGCTTTAGCCCGCCTAACCAGTCATCAGCAGATTTCCACTGAAACACATTGCAAATGTACACAAGTTGGCTTAGGAATAGTTTAGCAATAGAAGGCAGATAAATTCGAAAGACTCGGCGAGTTGCGGCAGAGCATAGGCGACGAAAGAGCCCCGAACTATTTGCCCCAATGTCCTCTCGGCACTGGAGAAACGGAAGGGAGATCGCATAACCCGAGATAACCATGAACAAAGCCACCATTGATGGCCCATTGAAGAGAAGTCGGAAGGGCGGGAGTTGGATCAGACGACGGTTCTCTTCGGCCGGTTCATCCCAGTAAGACCTGGTTAAAAAGCCAACGATACTCTTAGACTCTGAGCTCTTTGAATAGTGTGTCACTACCAAAGCTGAGGCTATGCCCCGGAGGCTATCCAGCTACAGGATTTGCTTCATGTCCAGAAAGGAATGTGTGCACGAAGGGGAAAAAGTCAGTAATGGTCGAACGATTCGTAGCTGAACAAAGTCGGGTACATATTTAATTTCCGAGGGAACATCCGGTAAAGTAATTACAAAAGAGTATAGTTAGCGTATGAACGCACTTGTCAGGCTAGTTACACTAGTAAAGAATTCGACATCGCACAGATCGAGATCGAGTCACAGGAAATAGATGTACTATGGATTAGACATTGTCTTGAGCTTGTACTCCGTAATACATGTGGCAATAGGCTGAAATCCCGTAAGACCACCCGGAAATCCCGAAACCCTCACGGGATGCATGATAGTTACATAGTACATAATTAGGGCTCATCCTGCATTGACGTGAACGGATTGTACATACATGCAGGAGTCGTCACAATCTGGCATATAAACAACTGAAATTCAAAAGCAAAAAGCAACTGGTCGATGACACCAAGAGGATATTCTTTATGTGTGGTCTCAAACATAGTATGCCCCCTGCATATGGGCCCTAGACTTATGCCTACGCCACCGGGCCATTTTGGGCGCTGTGGGTTCATTTGTCACATTACCTGCACAATTCAGCTCCGAAGTACTAGATTCCCAGTAATTTCCTGAATCTAGATTCTTACTCGGGCCTGTTTGACTTTAAACACACTGGGTGAGGTTTCACATTCGAATGGTTCCAATTCACCCCAAAGCAAAGAGATACATATATTAAGTATCAAGATTAAGCATTGACTGACATCCATTTGGTCAAGCGTTCCTGACCTTTTCCCTTAAACAAGAAATTAGCCCTACAGAGTTTCGTTTCTCCATAGGCAATCCACCAACCCTATATGTATAATCCCCTAAATGATTTCCAAGTATCCAAATCTATATCTTGCCCGACAAGGCCTAGAACCCCACAGATTCGGTCTGCGCACGAATCTGCTTCTGCCACATAGTGGTATATCGACCCCGAGAAGCGAGAAGCTGCTCATGGGTCCCACTCTCTGCAACACGACCTTCGTGTAATACAACAATGTTATCAGCAGTGGTAATGGTACTCAACCGATGGCAATCACTAGTACAGTGCGCCCACGCGATAAGACGGATAGTGCATCTTGGATATTCTGTTTTGGATCTATATGCTTGCGGGAATTACCATCGGATCCAGCGATTTGGCTCAGGCATTCAACTTCATCATTATTTTGATCAAACTTGGACACTGCATAACGAACAGAAAGAAAGAGACTGAGAGGGAAAGAGACAAGAATGTAACTGAATATAGTATCGTTAGCCAATTCTACCAGCAAATATATATATATACTCCATCAATATGCATGCAAAGGTTCTAAGCGTCTGCGATCCTTTATCCTTAAGTTCAATTTGATCAAGAGGATTTGCCTACCTTCTGATGATGCAGTGTAGATCAATAAGATGATCTGAGTCTAATTACGAGATTAGGTGGAATGACCAAGCATCGTATTCGCTACTAGGTATGTGTCATTTACCTCTGACGATTTGACGTATTACCGCGCCGTGGTAGGCAGTGTCTATATTACTGCAGCCAGATTCCGAAATAACCTGGTTTTATTTCCAGTATATTTTGACTCTATGTTGGTCTTTTGCCTATACTGAGCACTCCGTAAAGTTTATTATTAGTCGTAGTCAATGCATATCCCGAGATTGGAATTTGCAATGACTATACGAGGAGCAGCTCGCGTGATAAATTGCCCCAAATGGTGGACATTTATTGTGGCGTGATGTGACCTGACGTGAAGGTTTAGAGTTTACATAGTCCTTATAAAAGTACCCCATAACTTGTCAACCCATGTTGACTAGAAACTATTCAAGGCATACATATGGAATACAGTACAGAGTATGCTCAAAATATGCGACCTAGGGTTGGATGTATATCACACCGTTCAGGCGGTCGTATTGTGGCTCAGAGTTCATAGACTATAATGTTTCTATTTGTGCGATACCAAATTTTGGAAAGACAATTGATCCGTACGATTTGAATTGTACCTAGGTAACCCAGGTAAACCCAGATACATAATTCCTAAGGTTAAAGTTCGGGAGGGAGCGGCGGGAAGAACCATGATTTTGGGTGGGTCGACCTTTTGGCTCTAACCATATCGGAGTGTGCTTCATGCCCGAGTACTTCATCCGATTTGCTCTCGCTCAACTACATAGCTCTTCAGCTGCAATACGATAGTAACCTTCTTATAAGCCGACCACTTTTTGTCAAAGTATCAGGCTGCCACGGAAGTAGACACAGTGGCTTGCTTATGGACAGTTCACTGACTATGTGGTTGTGAAAATGCCCTGACGTCGTTTTTGTGACTAGCTGAATTGGCCTTTGTTTGATACTGTCACTGTAATCTTAGAAGCTGCGTATTACGTAATTGACATTGAAATCCCCTATTTACCTGCTGTTTAGTTATTTATCCCTGTAATGACCATCTGGGCTTCCAATAGCGTCACACCCAAGGACCTGATGTGTGATATGTAGCTCCGTACGTCCATCACATCTTCAGCCACTCAGCCCTTGGTTGAGACATATCTAGTCCACATGTGGACTATAGGGAGACTTACTTGCCCGCTTGAGCCTATCTATTCAGCCACAAAAGAGCTGGGCATACTGGTGGCTCAATGTGTATTACCATATTGAACGCTAACTATGCGACGCTCCGCACCCGACCGCAAGGGAACGATTCAGACAACATATCCTTTCTATTGCATATCAACCTGGTAATACAGAGAACCACCGGATGTTGCATAAGGTGGCACGGCTGAGGAAAGATCCTAGTATTATGTGGATCGTCGTTGTCCGATACGCGCATTTTGAGCTTGAGCTTACAGAACCATTTTTGCCGACTATAGTGGAACGAAACTGAATAATATATTCATATACCCTTTTTTTTTCTGTGCTTTGTCCTTCCATTCAACCTTTCTAATCCAATAGAATGGCCGCCTTGGAGTGCGGTAGAGTGGAGGGCGTCTTGCCGATCACCCTCGACAAGCTTACCATTCGAAAAGAAGATGACGGCAACTTCACATTAACTGCATTACCTGAGACCGGCTCCGTCAATGCAATCGTTGAATCCGTCCTCGGTCACTCCGTCGAGCTCCACCGTCTTCAAGCATCGGGAGCAGAAGGCCAATCCGGCTGCTCCATCTACTTTGTTCGGAACAGTAGCCTCCCAGAAAATACCGTTGCCGTCACAAAGGTATATCCACCAGGATGTCATAAAGACTTTTTCGAAGAACTCGTTGCATACCGGAGTTTGCTATCTATTTCTGATCAACCTTCTGTAGCTCGACACCTTGGAGTGGGAAGGACGCGGGATGAGAACACTGCATAGCCTATGGGTGTGATTGTCTACCAGCTCGCAGCAGGTAAGGCAATCAACACAATCATCCGTGATATTGGTCGTGTCTCCACTCTCCGACTGATCGCAAAGCAACCTTGCCCCGGCAAAGCAAGAGAAATAATGAATGATATTATTCGCGACGCGCTCCATGGGATCCAATCAATAATGAATCAAATCAAGTTCCATTACAAAATATCCCCACCGCTGAGCTTCTCGACTGTCAATTCAATGGATTGATGACCGACTTGATTTCCGCCGTCCAAGGAGTGGCATTGACACTGGATAAGCTGCATCGGGAAAAAGCCGAATAGAGCAGCGCAAGTTAATCTATCGTCGACAGGCTGCGTAACAAGTTGTAAAGTTAGGTCGAAGAGATCCAGGGCCTATCGCGAGGGCGGTATGAACGAACGCGCTATTGGATCCGATAAAATACAACAACTGGCCTTATTGGTCGACCGGGCGATTGATTACTCGCGGAAAGGTGTAGCGTCACTACTGCATAGCGATGCCTCGCCGGGAAATTTCTTCTAGGATCCTATCCAAGAAATCACCATGATCGACTATAGCGGACTGGCTCGCTCCATAGATGCGAGCGGCCGACCTATTGGACCGGCAGAAATGGATACGGCTGGGTTTCACGAGCGCCTACGGAAGTATGCCGGGGAATTCGGAATGAGTGAAGCTGATATTGGCCAGGTTCAGGGAGAGTTCTAGAAAGCATACTAGGCGAACGGTATACCTATCAACGAAGGGCTTGTCCGGTTGTTTAAAACACGCACGCAACTATCTCGATTATAGTCTACTATAGACAAGCAAGGTGCATCGCGTGATGAATATAAGGCGGTACAACTCAGCGAAAAGGTCAAACTTGAATAGGAACGTCTTGTCAGTATCTCGCCGGAAAGGATTAAACTATAGAGAGTGCTCGTCGTTGCCAATTCTAGGGGGCCAAGTAAAGGAGGTCTGCCTCTTTTAAACTAAGAGCTAGTCAAAGCCATATCGGAAATTCCTAACGCATCAGTCACTCTATTTATAGTGCAACCTAAGAATGAAGTCAAAATGGCATCGTCGGGGTATAGTCGGGCTAAAGTGGTCTGTATTCCCTCTAGAGAAGACGATCTAAGTGCCTTGCTCTACTATATAGCGAAGGTACACCAGCCAGGAGATTATAGTTTGCCAATTCCAGACAACCAGCATACATCCTTCATTGGTTACTCGCGATACTCTAGCACCGTAGCTTCCCTAATCCGCGAGAGATAGTACCCCACAGCTAAGCTCGCGCTTATCACACACACTAGTGCGCTGCGTAAGTCCGACGTGGCGTAGAAGTGGTACGGACAAACACGCGAACTAGGCTATGTTAAGGCTAGTCGGCTAGCAATACTCGACGAGAGGATTCTCCCTAGAGCAGATTTAGCCGTTGGAGTTAGGCCGGTACTAACAACTAAGACGCGTGAACGGGAGTGGATAGGGTAATACAATCGGCCACGAGCTAACACGATAGGTCCTCGCTTCCATGAACTAGTACTAGGCGTGCGTACGGGTGATACTTACGCGCAGCAGCAACAGCCGAACGACCTTTTTCGAGTCCTCCTCGCTGGTCGAGTAGACGATCCCGCTAAAGGTTTAGATGACGCCGTGTACGCCGTGCGTAATATTGCACTCTCTGGTAACGATATCTCTTTGGACGTACTGGACTCCAAGTAGAAGACATAGAGCGCTGGCAACAGGTCGTCGACGAGATGATAGGCATACCGGACCTTGTTAGGTTGCACCCTTTCTCCGATTATCCTAACGCGGTCTTAAGGTTCTACTGCAACGCGGACCTGGTGATTATGCCATCTATGCACGAGGGATTCGGGATGATCTTCACCGAAGTTGCCGGGCTGGGTGTTCCCATTCTAGTAACACAGGAAAGTGTTACGGGCCAGCTTGCGCTTGATCGCAGTCGCATTCCGCCATAAATTGATCAAGCTTATGTAGTGATGGATGAGAGCACATATGGAATTGTTCCTTCACCGACAAGCCAGCGTGTAGCTGTTTGGACTCATCGGATAGACCAGGTGAGATGCTACCCGGAGCAAACGAGACGACACGCTCCCTCTCTACAACGGATCATGCGAGGTTATTCATGGAAACACGCCGCTAAGGCTCTGCTTCGCTCCGCGATAGAGGGCAAGGGAGATACAGTGCAGATGGCTCATGGCAGTGTTGCACCGGCATATTCATCATGGCCTCGTCCATCACTTGGGATGAGCGTGGTATCGTCAATGCGTCGAGCACGGATGCGAAATCGCAGTGGAAAGCTGAACTTGAAACAGGCCGAAGATATCATGCAAAATCTTCCAGAAAAGCCCCGACTATTTCGGCGCTAGAAGAGCATGTCTCTTCTGCCGTGGGATCTCCTGTCAACTTGCAGAGTCTGGATCCCACTCACTCGGGTGGCTTTTCTGGTGCTATCAGTTTCTTAGCTCATGCCAACGATGAATTTGCCTACGGAGAGACATCGTTGGCATCCAATGACTCATCCAAAGGCCGTGTGGTTGCTGTAATTAAACTGTTCGTTCACGGCTTGGACAACGGGATCACGGAGGAATTATCGAGCCTTGAATGGCTTCTCTTGCAGACCAACGGTGACATCAAGACTGCCGCCCCGTTGGCCGTTGGGCGGATGACGTGGGATACCAAACCAGCTGGTGTGGTCACGTATCAAGTTGCCCCCGGGATATTCCTTTACCAACTCATGATGCAGATGGGCAAGCAGTTGCACGTACCTTAGCCAGATTACACACTCATAGCGTCGAAGGACGACCAGGTACAGAGTATCTCGAATGGTATTTTACCGCGGCAACGAAGCGCGTCCAGCAGGCATTGGTGTAAAAAGACATTATTCGTTCCGTGGGACTCGAAGCGGACCAGCTCCCCGCTAAAATGAATCAACTTATTGCCGACCGCAAGCGTGATATTGCCAGCCGCCCACGCACCGCTGTCGTGCACGGGGATGCCCATCCCGGAAGTTTCTTCTATGACCGCGCGACGGGGCATGTCACTATGATCGACACGACGACGCTACACTGTTCTCTGGACGAGAATGGTGAGCCGGCTGGGGTACCAGAGCGAGACCTAGGCCATTTCGTGCATATGCTGCGAACAGGCGAGCAGTATGGCCTCACGCGACAGGAGATGGAAGAGAGCACAACCGATTTTGTGGATGCGTATCTTGGAAATGCAGCGGCACCAGCCAACCTCCAAATCATTCGGTTCTTGATGTCATGTTCAGCTCTGTCATTCTTGAATTATGCGGCGCACTCATATCAGACAAAGGTAGAACTGCAGGTTAAAATTTTGCAGGATTTATTTCGCCTTGGAGAGGGTTGGGCACAATTGGATGGAATGCGAGGTTTATAAAGAGGAATAAGTGGTTGTCTTGCACTTAGATATTGTTTCGGATCTCATGATCTAATTTAGGGGTTATGATGATAATCGACACTGTTGGATATGTTCGATATCTCGATGTATTTTCCCTTTCCGTATCTCTGCGTTCTTTTGATCCCTCAAGTAGATCTAGTCGCGCTCAGAGTTTGCCAGCAAGTGTTCCATCATTAGACAAAATGTGTCCACCCATCTTCTTGGCCCACTTTCTGGGAGTAATCCTAACAGTGTGCCGTATTCCACGATGTCACGTAATGGTACTGGTAAAACAGATCGATAAAGCCAACAGAGAGACGTCGGTGAGCAGCCGGACTCAGATGACTGGGGAGAGAGTGGTTGTGGGATTCACATGATATGATTTCAGGTGTCTTCAGCTTAAGCTAATAGCTGTGTTCATCCTGAGCGTGGCTCTCGCAGCTCGATCCCGGGATATTATCCAGCATTCATGAGAGAATCCGAGTGTCAACAATTCACGTCGCAAACGGGTTTGCGTGGATAGTAACGTTATTGATCTTGAATGCTTCAAAGCTATCACCCTCCTTGGGTTGAGAAACTTTTCCCTTCTTGTCGACCTTAACATTTGCCTTCTCGAGCTTGGCAAGAACATCACCGCCTTCGTCCTGGGGGGTCAAATTCAACACTTTCCCAAACACAGTACTGGCGCCGTCAAGATGTGGTGCCGGCACGAACGTAATGAAGAATTGGCTCCCGTTGATCGTTGCGCCCGTTGCGCCCTGAGAGCCAGGCGCCGTCCTGTCCTTCACCGGACGAGATGCCATTGAGAGAATTCCCCGTGCGTTGTGTCGCAGCGACGGGAGATGGATTTCTTGGTTCATTGCTGCCGGGTGATAGATCGATGTGCCGCCTTTCGGGATCTCGAAATCGAGCATTGGTTTCGTACTTGTTTGATGCGCGGCGGGGCCAAGAGAGATGTCTCCGCCCTGGACCATGAATCCTGCGATGAGGCGGTGAAATGGGGTGTTATTGTATGCGCCACATGCGCAGAGAGCGAGGAAGTTCTCTGCGGTTTGGGGTACTGCTTCGCAGAAAAGCTCGACCTTGAGGTCGCCTTGGGTGGTATGTAACTGTTGAAACCATAATTAGCATCTCGCCATGAAAAGAAGAGTTTCAGACGGAGTCTGAAGCATAATTCATATGTGAACTTACTGTAACAGACATATTGAGGGGATCCTGGGAGGTAATACTGAACTGCAAGAGGACCAGATGCGGAATCGAGACCACGAGCCCTGGGCCCGATAGAGTGCTTAGTCATCTTTCCTTATCAATGCGCCAGGCAATTGCAGATGTTTGGTTGTCAGTCCGATCCCTTCAATTCAGACAGAGTTAGCTCGATTTGAAATCTGGATACGCTGGAAGGTTCTCGGGAACTACCTTTTGCTTTTCGCTGTCTCAACTTTTCCTGGATTGCCTGAGTACGGCCATATCCTAGTTCGCCCCTTCCTCAAGCAAAGCCGACTTGATCCACAACATCTCAAGAACAATGAACAATCGACCGGTGGAACAGGCATTGAGCACATTGGTGCCAACCCATGCCAATGATCTCCCACAAGAACTACTCAGCTATGCAATGTCACTAGTGGCACAGTCCCGGAGCTTCTCGAGCAGTCTAAAGCCCGAAGAAGAAATCGCTCGACCATATGCCTGCGCCGAAATCGCTTGCAGAAGGTGTGCCACAGGTCCCGAATGAAGTCTTTCTATGGCTGGCTTGATTATAATATGAAAATTGCTTACACCTGACTTCTATAGGTTGACCCGAGCTCTTAAACTTCCTCCACTGCTCGGACATGCGCCATGTCCTCCGCGCGTATACAAAAAGCTTTATTCATACCTCGACCGGTCTCTCACATCAAGCTCCGCTGGCCTCAAACGCTCAGCAAGCGGATCAGTTCGAGGCACACCCTCACGCGCCGGCTCAGCGCAGACCACACCAACGAGGGGCACGGCAGCCAGGAACACCCCTTCCAAGGCAGTAGCACCAACACCACGAGGGCTACAAAATACACCTTCAAAGTCAACACCCTTGAAAAGAAGTATGAGCACGGCAAACAGGCTCGAGAGTCCCTCGAAAACAGCAAGAAAGGCTACAGTCCCCCGAACGAAGGATATTCATGGGTCAACCATCATTCCAGATGCCCCGGCTTGGGTAATGACAGCCATTCGGACTGTATGCAAGATTCTCTCGACACCTGCCCCACGCACAAACACCTGGTCTAGGCCTCCAATCTCGAGGACACTACCTCCGCATATCTTTTCCGGCGTGTCGTCTGTCCTCTATCTTACGTCGAGCATGTCCAACGACGAGCCGGGATGGGACCGGGAGAGCTTGGATTTCCTAGAGCCTATTGTTTCTATCAATGGCTCTGATAAGGACGATGATTTCAAAGAACTGGTCTACGCCATGGCTGTGGCTGTGTACTTCCTTGTGCTTGCCCGTCGGCGTAACCCCGGGCCAGATGCAGATGCGGATATCGAAGCGCAGAAGATGGACAAGAAGACTTTCATTGAAATGCGTCAGACAGCATTGAACAGCCTTGGGCTCAAGGCTAATGACCGGAGACATCGCGATGACGTTGACCAATGGATCACTCTTATCATGGAGCAAGGGTGGGCCAACGGCCAGGAATGGTTCGAGAATATCCCGTATGCTGGGCAGCTCTACGGTGAAGATGAGGAAGGCAGGTGCTACCAAGACCTAGATGAAGAGGATGCAACACTCAGGGGTGTTAGGCCGCCTAAACGTTCGGCAGCTGGGAGTGGGACTCGTGCCTCGCAGTCAGATCATGCTCCGCGGGGCGGTCTTTTACCCGGCCTGGGGACGATGATGCAGGATCGAATTGACTGGCTGAGTGACGATCGTCAAGAGGATTATGTGAATTGGAAAGCGGATATCATGGCTCGTATCGGAGGTGCAGCAGCTTAATTGCCGTCATGCGACGAGAGATTATTGCCATTGGGACGCAGCCTGCTAGTTCAATTGATACCCCAAGATATGAATCAACATGTAATTTCTATATTCATCCTCGATGCAAAGAAATCGGCTTTGCCATGTCTATGTTTTGATTGTATGCTCCTTTTGCTCCAGAGCAACCCAATGTCCCAAGTCAATATTGCGGTAACCCAACTCCATGCGCCGTTCAATGGCGCCAAAACCAATGACCACTCATTTTCAGTACCAAATGCTCCTCGTCCGATGATGAGGAATGGACTCATTTTTCTCTGCCTCTAGGTTCTTCATCGTGTCGTACAAGAAGAAGTCGATGAGAATCGCGTTGATGCCATATGTCTTTCGCGGTTTTTCCACGATCTTCAATTTATCACCCGATACATCCGAGCCCTCGGTTTCGGAGTTCTCACTGCCGTTTGAAATGCTCTTTGAAGGGGCGGTTTGGCGGTTCATTTTGACCTCCGGGTGTTGTTTTTCGATCTCTCGTTTGATCAACTCAACACACCAGATACTCGTTCCACGAAGCTCGATCTCCCAGTTTGAGCCTGGCTCGATGGGCTTCAGGTCACGGATATGACTTTCCAATTTAGGTGCGTAGCGAAGACAGTTCAGCTGGTGTAGCATCTGCGGGATGCGGTAGTCTATGATATATGGTTAGGATGGGTTTGACGGGGTGGTGAGGCTTGCAAAAGTCGTACCTGCAAACATGGTGATCTTGTCAATGTCGTGGAATTCACCAAAGTCTTCGCCATTGAAACAGGCCCAGAGATCAGCAACTAGAATCTGAGCACGTTTGTACAGTCGAACTCTCTTTCCGTGGAAGACTGTCTCGTCGCGGAAGCAGGCAAAGCTCTCTGTCAAGATATTGACTAGTCCTGCGGCGGAGAGGTTGGCGCTGTCGATGCAGTTGACGAAGCTGCCGCCGAATTCCTATGTCCGGTTAGTAGGTATAACTCATATAGCCAAGGTAGTGATGGATAAATACCTCACAAAGGACCTCGCCTGCTTCACGTAGGCACTGCACTCGTTCTTTGAACATAGGAATTTCTCCATCTGTCGCAGACCGGAATACATGTTTGAGTAGCTCCTCCGTGCATCTCTCTTCGTCCACCCAGAAGTCGGGGGTTGTGATTGGAATATCTGAAGTTGGGGTAAGCAATCGTCATGCCAGAAGTTTATTTCATTTAACGGGACTGACCTTCATCAAGAGCTCTTTGTAGCGCAGCAACCAGACTCCAATAACCAGTCCACAGCTTGCCACGATATTCAATACAAAAACGTTTTGGCTCTTCCTCCTCTTCAGACCAGAAACTAAAGTTTAACAAGTCCATTGTAAAGATGAAATCGACTGTGCTCTCATCTTTGGTCTGTGGGTGTAATTCGTGCTCCGACCAGGTGTGTGTGGAATACTCTTTCTTCTGCATCATACGCCATATAGTTTCAGCAGCACCTTTGGTATGAGCAAGGCTGACTGCGATATCAATCGCATTGTCGAAGACATACTGAGCCCCTTCAAGCACTTTGGTCTCTGGTGGGGCATCCTTTGGCCTTTCGCCTAGTCCGAAATGCTGGCGAAGAAGCTCTACCAACTCAGGATCGGCTTCATCGTCGGAATTGGCCTCGACCTGATCATTTCGCTGGGCCGGAATTGGGTCCAATGATGGCATGGTATTTGTGTTTGATCTTGATTGAAAACCAATGGGAAGATATGGAGTCAGGGGTATCTCCTTTGATATCGAAAGGATTCCTTGCGGTGAGTAGCTAGTCTCGGCAGATATTCCACCCCACCTGGATGTTGGAATCCTTTTGAGGCTAAAACAAGGAAACGTGTATAAAAAAAATACTTGAATACGACGAACCCTTTGAACTATTCGTGTTTTTTTTTTTTTTTCTTTTCTTTTCTCGCCACACCGAGATTTGATCCGAAGGTCTTCTGGATAGAGTCACCAGTTATGTAAGCAGACACAATATGCCCATAACTAATGTAACTATCTGGAAAGCTTTCAGATATACACCCATGGTGGTATTGGCCTGTGATATTGACTTGTGCCTAGAAGTATTCACGATAAGTACAAGGGAGATCTGTACGTTACAATTTAGTTTATAACTAGTAACACAGGCTCTGCGGGTCTGGCCTACCTGGTACCTGATCGGAGGAATATATGGATATCATTGTCATAACCATGAAACAAGCATCGTCTATTTTGGGATCAAAGTCAAGTTCATTTCTCCAAAAGATGGTGATCGGAGTATACGCGCCTACATATATACATTACCGGAATACAAAGACAATCACTTAATAAAAATCATCACAAAACAACTTCAATTACATTCTACATCACATATTCTACATATGTATTCATTTGTTGTATCTAATCATCTATTCACGAGAAAGAAAGAAGAAAAGAAAAGAAAAAACAAAGAAAAAAAGGTGCAGAGTGAAAGTAAATAGAAACCCACGTGTGAGGCTCCTAGCAAGTGCCGTCATCGACAACGGTCACTGTTTCCGGCTTCTTCCACTTGCTCCCTTCTTTTGACCTTTCCCCCCTTCGCAATTTATCTCTAGAATAGACACACCACTACATCACCACATCACTACACCATCTAACCTTTACAACACTACAAAACACTACTTGATCGCGATCATCATTTACTGCCCGCCATGCGGGATAGCTCCCTTAAGCGCTCCCTTGGGGTAGACCTTACTCGTTCCCTCAAAGAGGTAAGTACAGCACTGCTGGCGCGTAATCCTGGCATCCAAGTGACGCTGGCCTGAAAATATATTTCTGACAGTTCTCTTATCGCGTATAGTCACGCGTTCTGCTTGTCGGCGCAGGCGGCATCGGCTGCGAGCTACTGAAAAACCTCGTCCTGACCGGGTTCGGCGAAATCCACATCATCGACCTCGATACCATTGATTTGAGCAATCTCAATCGCCAGTTCCTGTTTCGACATGAGCATATTAAGAAATCAAAGGCCTTAGTACGTCAAACCGATCCAACCCGCGCACTTGCGCCGCTCCCTTGCAATAATCCCTCAAGCGCCGCGCATTCGAATTGTGATAGTAGATATGGAATACTGAGATATGGATCCTTTCATCTAGGTTGCCAAGGAAGTCGCGCAAAAGTTCCGGTCTGACGCAAAGCTCGAGGCCTACCATGCGAACATTATGGACGCCCAGTTCAACGTCTCGTGGTTCGAGTCCTTCAACGTCGTGTTTAATGCGCTAGACAACATCGCCGCAAGACGCCATGTGAACAAGATGTGCCTTACAGCCAATGTACCCTTGATCGAAAGTGGAACTACTGGCTTCAATGGCCAGGTTCAAGTTATTCAGAAAGTATGCAGCAAGAGTGATGCCTGGCTCTGCAGATTGGTCGTTTATTGACTGCGCATTTTACTAGTCGCAAACCGAGTGCTATGATTGCACACCGAAACAAACCCCCAAGTCGTTCCCCGTGTGTACGATCCGAAGCAACCCAAGCCAGCCGATTCATTGCATCGTTTGGGCGAAGAGCTTCCTCTTGCCGTAAGATCGAGTTCCTAACATTTCTGTTTTCGGATGCTCACCTTTAAGTAGAGAACTTTTCGGCGATAGCGAAGACGAGGCACCGGAGGTGGACAATACAGAAAATCCTGATAACGGTTGGTCCGATCCCATCTATAACTCGGCGCTGGAACTGACACCCGGCCAGCAAATGAAATTGCAGACCTACGCAAGGAAGCACTGGAGCTCAAAGAGTTGCGACAATCTATTGGCACCGAGGAAGCCCACCAGAAGGTCTTTGATAAAGTTTTTCGAAGGGACATAATGCGATTGCAGGGCATGAAGGAAATGTGGAAGGAAAGGGAGGTACCAGAGCCCCTTGACTTTGCTCGACTTCAAGAAGAATCCGCCTCGATTGCCTCGACAATCTCCACGCAGGACCAGAAAGTGTGGACATTGGGGGAGAATTTCAGTGTGTTCAGGGACAGGTAAGAACTGTTTGTCGCCAACGGCATATGCTCCACAAGCTAACACGCTACAGCTTGAACCGGTTGACCCATCGTCTGAAGCAACCTCAAGAAAAGAACGCCTCAGACCAAGATTCCCCCATCCTAACATTCGATAAAGATGATGTGGACACCTTGGACTTCGTTACCGCAGCAGCTAATCTCCGAGCTGCTACTTTCCAAGTCGAACTCAAATCCAAATTCGATGTCAAGCGTGAGTTCATCAAATAAGGGTGCATATTCCAAGTCGATCATTATTGACAAAGCTTCTACAGAGATGGCGGGCAATATCATTCCTGCCATTGCAACTACCAATGCCATGACGGCTGGATTATGTGTTCTTCAGTCACTGAAGGTGTTTCAAAACAATTTAATGCACACCAAAATGGTAAGAATTGGGCAAAGGTGCTCGCTAGTACTGAAGCTAACAGGCTGTTTCTCTGAAAGGTTTTCCTCGAGAGATCCGGTGCTCGTGTGATCAACTCAGACTCATTAAACCCCCCAAACCCCGAATGCGCTGTCTGTTCCCCCGCGGTGGCTCGGGTTGAAATTGACCCCGAGCTAGCAACTCTTGAACACCTCATCCAAGGCGTTCTTCGGATGGAGCTGGGTTATGGCGAAGAGATTGCCGTTGCTTTTGGCAATCAACTGATGTACGACCCTGACTTCACCGACAACCTGGTAAAAAGGTTGTCCGACCTAGACATCAGGAATGAGAGCATCGTCACGATCGTCGATGAGAATGAACAAGACACGCGAGTCAATCTTGAGTTGGTGATCATTGCAAGGTAAGCGCCATATTTTCAATAACACTGGGCAATATTGACTGATTGACTTGCAGAAGTGAGCCATCTTCCAAGGACTCCAAGCCCGCAACACTGCAGAAGTCGGTTGAAATACCGCTGAAGCCCGAGCAGGTGAAGCCCAAGCAGGAGGAGCCCGAGCAGCCTGCGCAGCCTTCTACCGATGACCCGACAGTGACTGGGAAGCGCAAGCGTGAGGGCTCAAGTGACGAGGTGGAGCTCAGCAGCCACGATGCTAAACGGCTCGCCAGTGCATCCGTTCCTGACTCGAATGGCATTGAAGCTATCGTTCTTGACGACGATGCCAACGATGATGAGGGAGGTGCGATCATGATCGACGATTGAATGTTGCAGACAGTATTTCACGTCACATCTCAAGGTATTACTAGCAGCCATCACAGTTGTTTATCTTGATATCATTCTCTTCATACTTTCGGTATTCCCCTTTTTCATTTGCTTGCTACCTATTCCCTTCAAACTCTTCTGTATCATATGGCATAAAGGCGAACCTGATTTCAGTCAAGCGGAGGGGTTCAGAATCCCAGGTTGACGGGCATGCTTTGGATATGGACATGATAATGCATTATGGGACTTTTGTATCTCAACTGCTCAATAGCCTTTTTTTCTGGGTTAATAGGTAACTAGAATATGGCATGAGAATAACAACACATCTGACTAAAGTATTAAGGTCACGTTTACGTTGAGTCATGCGGGAATGGAGGAACTAGTTGAAGGAGTGAAGACTGGTAAGGACAAGTATGGGCAGGAATTCGGAGTCAAATGTTTGCGAGATCCCCGACTATATGGTGTTTTCTCGCTTCAAACGGGTCAGCTCGTTTAAGAACTCGAAGCGAGACCCGAGAGCACATCATATGTACATAAATTACACTGTAAATCTTATGAAGAACAGGAACCTTTGCGGAGAAACACATGGAGAGCCGGATGCTGTCTCGATGGAGTCTAAAAAGATATATTGAAGTAGATTGATATACACAATCTATATGCATTACAAATACACTTGTTTCATTGGTATTACACGTTTCACTTGACTCGAATCAAACGGCACTCAACCCACCATCGAGGTTGAGCACACAGTTGTTGGCATATTCATTCTGTGCCAAGAACACAGCTGCATCGGCGATCTCGCGTGGATTTCCAAATCGATGAAGAGGAATGAGATCCTTCAGCCTGCTCGTTTCCCCGGGCGTGAAGTCTAGCATCGGAATTAGCTAACGCACGAACAAATACAAAATGTCCAAACCAACATACCTGCAACCATAGGTGTTTCAATATACCCCGGCACAATAGCATTTGACCGAATCACAATATCTTTCATCGAAACTGATGCCTCAACAGCCAATGACCGCGTCAGACCGAGAAGGCCAGCCTTGGAAGCAGCGTATGGAACTGCGCCGGTTCCACCTTTGAGCGCGAGTAAAGAGGAGACGTTAATGATGCATTTCGACGGGGGTTTCGTCCCCGCAGCTAGATCACTCCGATTCCGAATCCGGCTGCGGATAGAGGCGCGCATTAACGCGCGTGAAGTGAGAATTGCACCTTCGAGATTAGTACGTAGGATCGTGGAGATATCTTGCAGCTCGGATCTTGGCAGAATGTTTGATATCGAGATTCCTGCTGCGTTGACTAGAATGTCCACATTTGCCTAGATAATGATTAGGAGGGAGTATTCGTCGAGATAGACGAAGTGGCTTACCATTTCCTTTTCGAGTTCCCGCATCCATGACCCAGCATTTGATACGTCTCCGACAAGTAGACGGATCTTCCCTTGCGTGCTTTGCTGGTTGTCTTCTTCTGGGGCGCGAGTTGCGACTTCACCATTGCTGTCACCAAGTTCGGGTAATGTAACTGCGAGAGACTCGAGTTTTGTGGCTGCTTCCTCTAGGCGTGTTTGAGATCGGCCGACGAGGACTATGGTTGATGCGCCTTCTTGTAGAAATCGTTCGGCAATGGCGAAGCCGATGCCGGATGTCCCACCGGTGATCATACATTTCCGGCCGGCAAGTCGGCTTCCAGACTGGAATGAAATGTGGTTGTTCTCAGTTGGCTGGGATGAGTATGATCGCTTCGTATATCCCAGAGGATGACTGGATACTTGGCTGTTGGCGTAGCCTACATTGCGTAGACTGATCGGCCTTGATGAGGGTTGAATAAATAAGATTGGCACTCGCAGGCGAATTAGAGGAACTCTCGAACTGCTCATATTGTTTGCCTTGTCCTTAACGCTACGCAAAACGCGATATCGGGAGGAGGGTCGGGTGCGTCACTGGGGCAGCTTCAGCACGGACCAACACGCCAACCTCATAAAGGCTCTTTCGCTCCACAGTGGTCAACTTCCTACAACTACGCGAATACGCGTGCTTTATCATGGCGCAACCGACGGATTCCGAGTTTGTGACTATAGTCTCAGATGACGGATTTGAATTCATTATCCCTCGCAGCACAGCTTATGTCTCAGAGACCTTACGCATCCCGCTTTCTTCGAGTACGTGGACTCGAGATCCATTGCTGTATGGGCTGTACTAACCACCCACAGCCAATTACCCCGAGGGTCGCGATGGTAAATTTGTGTTGAAAGACTTCTCGTACGTCTCGCGGTTATATTCCGCATTTTCTTTTCGTGCACATTGCTTACGAGGTTGTTTCTCTGCAGTGGCGTCATTGTCGAAAAGATCTGCGAATACCTTTGCTACAATGAAAAGCACAAGGACCAGGTCAATGTACCGGACATGGATATTCCACCTGAGCTGTGCCTGGAGCTCCTGATGGCTGCTGATTTTTTGAATACCTGATTTCGACATGGTGCCTTGGGGTCTTGGGTTTCTTATCACCTCCCTGCCTGAGACCTCTGGTATCGATCCTTGTTTCGGCTGGTATCGTCTTTGAAATGATTCACGACGCAACGGCCTACGATATTCGACTTTTACGACAATAGCATTGGGAGTTCCGGACTTGGCTCACATAAATATGCTTGGTCATGGCGTTATGTCATGACATGTGTTCTATGGGATAGAATACATCTAACGTAATGCAATTCCTTCTTTGCTGTACCAGTATCCTTGACTTTTCAAAAGACCTCTTATCCCATCTGAGCATATGCAAACGGTTAATACATCTATGGCCGAATTTGTCTAAAGATGATGGCAGATCAAAAAAAAAACCAATGATAACACGCTTGCCAATCTACCACTGGGCAAGGGTTTGGATCATAGGAGACAAATTGAACAACGAAACATATCCGGATTGTAGAGTTTTATAGTTAAAATGGGTACAGAGTAGAGCGTATTGACTTGATGGAGGCTGGGCCACCTGGGCACCTGGGCAATCATGGCGGCTGAGTCAGCAAGTACCAAATACCGAGGGCTGGGGCCGGCTCCACCGGGGCGAACTTCCAAGGAAGTGCCCGCCATCTTGAAGATCACTCCTTCATACATCTTGGTTTGCGGGATGCAGTTCACAGGAGCATTGCTCACTGTGGTCTTCAGTCTAGTCAGAACAATTTTTGACTATTGAACAGTCTATTTGCCTGTGCCCACAGTTGGATGCACTGGCGACCTTCTGTGTTGATTGCATCTCCCCCGGATCACTGATAAGGGTCACCCGCAGCGGCGCATACAACACCGCCTCATCATGTCAGGCATCGTGGAACCCTCCACAATACCAACCACATCTAGTACGGCTTTATTGCAACAGTTGAATACAACCATCTCACCGGACACTTCTTCTTTGTCCTCTTTGCCGCATCAACTCTTGACCTCCCCCCTTCGCGCCTTCCAGCACGCTGAGACCTTTGCCCTCCGAACGGTTCCCCAAACCCTCGCTAGGATAACCGGAATAAAAGCACTTGGCCAAACCATCTGGCGTGGAGCTGGTGCAGCAGCTGGAGCCAGCGGTACGGCAGCAACACATGCAGCGGATATGGCTGAAAATGAGTTCGCCGATGCAGCCGGCCAACACAGTGGCTACTACATTGCTGAGTTTCTAGGTGCTATGAAGAAGCTCGGTGGATTCTTTGGATATCTGACAAGTCTCTGGTCATTTGCCTGTCTAGTGGAGGTGAGACCCCGCTTTCCACTTGTATACTTACCATGCTAATAGGTATAGGCGCTCATCCTCAACCGAATTACTATCTATGCATCCACACGACGACACCTTCGACTAGGATGGGAAAGGCGTGCGGCTCTCAGATTGATCCCTATCGTTCTCTTCGCCTCTCAAATCCTCAGCCTGCTCCGTGGAATCCGATGTCAGACATCGCCGTCCTTCTCAACAATGCGCTACGGATACCCCGGGAAGCAACTCGTGTTCGATTATTCTAGCGATGGGGGTGTTCTTTACTCAATTAGCTCGACCCTTTTAGGATGGGAGTCTGAGGAACGGTCGTGCAGTGCTGTGAAGATGGCGCGCGGAACCAACCCTGGTGTCCCATATGGATCATTTTCCTTACTATGGCCGACATTCATGCTCCTTTGCTTGAGTCACTTTATTGAAACACTCTCGTGCGCATTACAAGGCAGGCCCGTGATGACCGAGACGGGGATGTCCATCTTCGAACACTCAATCGCCTTCGCAGAAGCCGAGTCGATGATCAGTAAATCCATTGGACTAGGCCTGTTTGGTCTTCCTAAACAAAGCCCACTCAGCGCGATCTCGGGCGGGTCTGGTGAAAGTTCAACTTCCGTCTTTGAACTCCTCACAAGATCGCAAGTCCTGGAACGCATGAATGTCACACCCGAACTGCTACTTATTGTGTTGATCTCATGCTGCAATAGTGCAACTTCCCACGTCCTGGAAGTATTCGGCAAGCAGAGCAAGTATCGGCTTTTCAGCACCGCCTTTTGGGGTGCCTGCTTCATGGTAGCTATGTCGTGGGGGTTAGATGGCGGTCCGCCCGTCAGCCTCGAGACCGGCGTTCTCAGGTTCCCGACTGTTTGCATTGTGGGATTCATCCCTCACATCTTTTTATTGGGCGGCATCGTAATTTGTCTGTCAATATACATTCTAGCACTTACCATCACCGCTGTTTCGTTGCCTTCGGACGATCAACCTGTCTCACTCTATGACCGTTTCTTGATGGCCCATGAGAATATGCAAGGCTCGAACCAGATAAGGAGCATTCGGATAAACAGACACGAAGACTTTTATACAACATTGCTTCGAATCGGCTATGTTGCCCTAACCGCAGCAAGTGAAGCCGTGTTCTTGAATGAGGGCCAATCAGTCGTTGCAAGGAGGATGACGTGGCTAGAAGAGGATCGCCTTTCTGAGATCGAAGCTTCGAGGCGGAAGTCTACATCTTATGGGAATTGGCAGAGCGAAGCCAGCAGTCGACCTATCGAAGCTATGGGTTTCTCAAGTTTCGACATGCCAGAACAATATGCTTGGGAGAGTGGTTACAACCGCGAAAAGAAGATCGAGAAACCCAAAAACGGTGCTCGAGCCGTGCAATCTCGAGCCGAGCTTGGGGGAGTTGGCGCAGTGCGAGTATCTATTAGATTGTGGCATGTCCTCTCGTTCTTCCGCTCAATTTCGCTCATAATGCTCCGTTGGGCTGCATATGGGCTCAATAATGTGCTTGATCGACTGGGAATAAGCGCTCGGCCAATGTGGCTCAAACGCATTGTTGGCCATCGTGGAAACAAGTCTAGTATCGACAAGACAAACTTATCACAGCCATTAGATTTCTGGATCCTCTCTGAAAATGGAGAGCTTGAGCTCCCCGATGACCATGACTTTGACGTCGAGATCGAGATGAGGAAGCGAGAGCGTGCGAATCGGCCAGACTGGATGGGTCCGGATGAAAGCCGGTTAGACGACAGACTGTACGGCTGGTGGAAAATTGGCGGTGCATGGGGAAACCGAGATCAAACCTCGGATTACTCCCCGCCCTCTGATGACTTTGACACCACAAGTGTGGTGTCCATGTCTACCAATGCTTCAGGGTCGGAATGGGAGGATTACCGTTCAGATGGTGGTCGTCGAACTCCTACCCAGCTCGAACCGTATGCAGATAGAGCAAGCCCACCACTCCAAGATCCCTTAATCGACATGAGCACACTCGCCCGTCTTCTTGACCCGCGCGATCGCGAGAGTAGAGAGGAAGCCAGGATTCTAGCGGCTCATCTCAAAACAAACCAGGAGAGTCCACAGATCATGACGCGCAGTCGATACCAGAAACAAGTTGAAAAAGAGAGATCCCGAATCATCTTCTCATCTCGCCTCCAGCAGCTCAACGCTATGCACTCGGAATCTGAAAGGCGGAAGCCCACCCCCGAAGAGGAAGCCGAACTCCTTGAGAAGCTCATCCTTTCCCGTCGCTCGGAAACTTCAGCTAGTTCCGATGCCCACACGTGGGAATCCGGCGCAACAGGTCTCGGCCCCAATGGTCCACCCTGTGTGGTTTGCCAGACAAGCCCACGGGCTATCATCACCTGGCCCTGTCGCTGTCTATGTATTTGCGAGGATTGTCGCGTTAGCCTTGCCATGAACAATTTCGGCAGCTGTGTGACTTGTCGGCAGGAAGTAGTAGGGTTCATGCGTCTATGGGTTCCATAAGTCAACCTATTTCCTCTGGGCTTTTTTTTTTTTCTAGCTCGGTTTCTCTTTCTCTTTGGCTCACATAGGTTCCATATTATTGAACAACTTGTAACATATCAATCACTCTTGCATGATGACCTTTAGTTTCGTATGGCTTTTTTCGGACCGCTACTTCTCCATTTCCTAGTTGTACACATGTACGAGATCAATTCTGGGCTGGCTCGCACAATGATAAATCCAAGATCATACATTTCATACATTCGTTAGTGGCTATCAAGCTCTGCCGTCAAAAATCATCACACTAGAGACACCCGCTCCTCAGGTACTATCTGGCATAGTTATCTGTATGATCAATGCATTATTCAATTCTATTGGACCCTGTCCTATCTGAGTCTCATCGTGAGCCCAATTTCTTTCAGCCGATATCGATCCTCACAAATGTGCCATATAATATAGCCATTAATAAAATCCTTCCAAAGCTTCCCGGCAACATCTTGTTCTCCAAATGCGTTACTAACAACATACATGGTCTCGGCTGTTTCCCTGCAAATTTGCTGTAGTATATCATGAGGGCTGCAACATGAGGTACGAGCTCTGTTCATGATATTCGTATTGATCTCAGTTCCAACCACAGACTCCTTAAAGAACGATAGGATATCGTTCACATCGTCAATGATGTCCAGCATACATGCAATAAAGGGGACATATGTCGGCAAGTGCCCATTTTCTTCTGCAAGGCGCTCAGGAAATATGAAATGGGCGTAAACCTCCCCAGCTCCGGTTTTGTCGCGTACAAATTTGGATGCTCTTTGTCCAAATTTTGCTGGAAGCTTCAGGCCTACGGCAACATCTGCTTCAACTATATTCCCCAGCATGAAGTCAACTAGGCCTTTAGTAATGACCCCAGTTGAGTATGGGCCATAGAACGTTCCGGTTTCAGTAGCAACGAGCTCCAACCACATATCGATAACAGTATCGTCACACTTTAAAGTGTGGAGCCCATTATGGGCACCGGATGAAACTCTCTGAAGATCGGGCAGGATATGTTCAAGGTCCTGTTCTGCTTTATCGTCCACATAGAGAAGAAAAGTGGTGTAAAGTGCAATATATCGTTTCAACTGGTGGCTAGCATGAGGATACCACTTATCTGCGGCGCTGGTACATGCTGGCAAGAGCTTCCAAATGCGGCTCAGTTGGTGCTCCTGGAGATTTCGAGAAAGGATCCATTCTTCGAGCTCTGCGTAAAGTTTTGTGTGAAATGGTCGGACTGCCTGCTGAAGGTCAAATCCAACATTATGTAACCAAGTTCGAAGGATTTCCTCTGTCTGCTTGTGGGTGCTTGTCATGTTTCTAGTCATCTTGAACAGGAAAAAGGCTTGGAGGATAGAGAAATAACGTAGAACACTGTTCAGATGTGAAAAATAAATATAACAGTAGCAGTGTTGTAAGATAGATTCCAAAATAGAACGGTATATATTTTAAAGAAGGATATCTGAATTTGTAGGATGAGAGCGAACACAGATATATATATGAGACTTTGGCAGTTTACATCTTATAAAATAATTCCCAATCCTCCTTAGTTGCAAGCCCAAACCCGGACAATAATGTTACACGGCATTATAGTTACGAAGTATACTTACTATCCGACTACATATCTTCGTGGTTCTATCAGGGACTCCTGCATGCTAGCTCTACTAGCCAAGTAACTCTCAGCGCGATCAAGATCACACTTGTTGATCATGCATCCTGCTTGGACTTAGGCTGCTACAGGACCAAGAACCCCTACGCCTAGTTGGGTCCTAACTAACACTCGGCTAAGGTACTGTAAGTAGATGTGGTGTCTCACAACATCTCCGCCCCACCAACATCCGGGGTGTGGTGCATAGAGGTGGTAAGACAGCACAGCTGGATTTGGAAAAACTAAAAAATAGAATGAAAACCAGTCAACCCTATAGTAGGGTGGTCAGTAGCAACCACATTATGCTTAAATATCTTGAGGAATAGTAATACTTCAATGCTGGTTTACTGCTTTGAATGCAGAGATTGAACAGAACTGAAGTTTATAAAAAGGATTCATTCAGTATTCAATATATTTAATAGTGATCCCTCGAGGTCACCTGACACTATGTGACAGGACTGTAGTCTCCCTCTTCTTCTTTTCCCCTTCTTCTTCTTCTTCTTCCTTAGCAGTTAGCAGTTACGAAAACAGTTGCATTGCTCTCTCTCTTCTCCTGGCTTCCCATCAACATGGGTATGCTCCGTCTGTAGCAAGAAGGCTAGCATTCCCTGCAGCACATGATGCCCATCTTCTTACAGAGACTGTTTTACAGAACTATTTCCTACAAGGTATAAAGGACGTCAGACGACAGCAACCCCTCCCTTAATTTAACATTCCTAACTTCAGTACTGGGTCCCACGGTTTCTTGTTAATATCTTCTGAGTCACTTTTGCCCGGGATTTAATACCCCTGGAAAAAAGAATGTCCCAATCACATTGCTTTAAACCATACGTTTTGACACCCTTGGACCATTCAACTGCGCCAATTCATTTCTCATTCATTGTCACTTTTCTTTGCCAAGATACCGCTCGAGGATTATCAGTATTGGACAAAGCTGCCCAACGCCTAAATACGCTGCTTCCATTTTTATCAGGCAACCTTGTGCAATCCACTCAACTAAAAGACACAAAGAATGTCTTCGAGGTACAGCCGACAGATCCATCCCATTTGGGCAAGCTACCCATGCTCAAGATAAAGCAGCATGCAGAGTGTATCTCACCTCATAATGTCAACATGAACACCCTGCTCTATCCTCTGATGATCTGTTCAATTCTGACTATATACCTCTCCCATTTTGTATACTTGCCTCCGAACCACAGCCGCTTTTACGGCTACAAGCGAATGTGATGACCGATGGCATTGTTCTCTGCCTATCCTTCCACCACTTTGCCGTTGATGGTCTTGGAATATCATCAATTATGCAGGCCCTTTCTGAATGCTGCCGCAATCCTGACCCACCGCCTGAAAGACTTTCGACCTCTCCTGAAAGTGAGGTGCGAAGAAGGACAAGGATTTTTCAGAGCACAAATGAAAGTCACCTGGCCATGTACAACGGCTATGGGTCCTACACTTGGAAGGCAGCACCAAGCTCTGACCTTGGGGCCCCAGTCAGTCGCCGCTTTTGCCTCGACGCTGAAAAGATCAGACAGCTTCGAGAAGCCTGTAATACAACCATGTATGCTGGAGATTATCAGGAGTGCCGGATTAATTCGTCAAGCCCTAAATATGATGCGAGCTGGCAGGGCTTCTCCAACAATGAGGTCGTAACAGCTTTGATCTGGCTTTGCGGAATGCGTGCACGGTCCCATGCGACATCATTAGAGAGGGATATGTCTTCATTGGCAGATCGCAATTCTTCTCTCTTGTTTCCGGTTGATGTTCGTGGGGTTCTCGACATTCCAAGGGCATATATAGGCAATGCGGTTGTCACTCCTACATCCACGTATCATTTCGAAGATACAGAGTTATATGATGTAGATCCTTTGGTGTGCGATTCAGTCACTAGCGACTTACATGGATTTAGCCCTCGTGACATTACTCTTCTTACCAACCTCGCTCTATCAGTCCAGAAATCATTCCAATCTGTCAACCTCAACTATGTCCAGAATGCCATCTCGCATATCATGGCGAGTAAAGATTGGCACCTTCCCGTCAAGCCTGGTGACTTGTCAGTTAGTAGCCTGCGTCGCATACGGGTATATTATATGGACTTTGGTCCATCTTTGGGTACCCCTTGCGACTTTGATGTACCGGACAACAGAACGGATGGTCTTGGCTGCATTATACCTCCACGTTCTGACTCTAGTGCTCGCTTATTAGGCTATCAAAGCCGGGGATTCTGGAAGGTTCGACTTTCACTAAGCCCAGCTGGAATGGAATCCTTTAGAAGCGACAGGCTTTGGCGACAGGCCACCTTGGACAACGCTATTACAGAATAAGTGCTATCCCAAACAAATTCCACCAGGAGCTTGTTGGTGAGATTGATTATACTGGTATGCATACGCATAGCCTTTAGTTCAGGTATTGATCATGAGGAGTGAGCTCTTGTAGGAGGTTAATCAGAATCAGGAGCATGGTTTGATCCAATATTCAACCCAGCAGATCCCTAAATGCCCGAACCACACAGTACGATGACCAGGAAACCTTGCAATTAATTCTTATAGACCAGAGGCCGGTACTCAGCCTCCCACATCTGGACTTGAATCCACTCTCGCAGTTCCGAGTCAGTGGTAGGAATGCCCTCCGCCTGTGCCAGTCCCTCCTCCACAGCACACAAGATCACAGCCGCAGCAATATCCGCGCTGATTTCACGCACGTCTTCTACATCGGGCAGCAACGGCTTGTTGGAGTCTTTCATGGCCGGTGACCGCGCCTTAAGTGCCTCCGCGGCAGCGACTAGCATCTTCTTCGACACGAGACGGCACTGCGAGAGGACTGCTCCAAGACCAATGCCGGGGAAGCAAGTTGAGTTGTTGCACTCCGCTGCAATGTTGTGATTAATATAATGCGCAGTGGAGGTTTGAAGCGAGATTGGAATGCCTACCGATGTCATATTTCGTACCGTTGTGGGTAACTGGCGGGAATGGACTGCCCGTAGCAACGAGGGCTCGCCCATCGGTCCATTCATAGAGATCAACCGGCTTCGCCTCGTGGAGCCGTGTCGGATTGCTAAGGGGGAATATAATTGGCCGTTCAACTTTCCTGGCCATTGCACGAATGATATCTTCGGTGAATGCTCCGGGCTTGGTTGATGTCCCGATAAGCACATGGGGATGGACCTTCTTAATTACCGACAAGAGGTCTCGATCATCGTCCGGCCACCCGTCATCGTCTCGTGCGAAAGACTGTTGGCCTTCGGTCAACTTATCACCGAGGGACTTTACAAGGAGACCGGGCTTGTCGATGCACCTAGATGAAAAAGTAGTGTTAATAGGGGTACTGTCTCCCTGTGCTCGCGGATACATACCAGATCTGCTTAGACGCTTCATCCTTCGACTTTCGTGTCTCAGTGGCGATCGTATCCGAAATCTGATCGGCAATGCCAGTACCAGCTGTACCCGAGCCAAAGATCACCACTCGCACATCTTCCAGTTTGACTTTGCTGACTTGAAGGGCAGCCAGCATGGCAGCGAGTGTGACACACCCCGTGCCCTGAATGTCATCATTGAAACAAGGTATCTGCGACTGATACCGATCGAGTATTCTCCGTGCATTGTTCAGACCAAAGTCCTCACTGATATTGTTAGCTCTGTTTCGAACAACAAAAGAAAGAACCATTTCTCATACAAGTGTATGTAAGCCTGCGGGAATCGTTTGCGGGCAGCCTTTACAAATTTATCAACAAATCTATCGTACCTCTCCCCTCTGACGCGATGCTGTCGCAGGCCTAGATAGAGTGCGTCATTGAGCAACCCTTCGTTCTGTATATGATGTTGTCAGTAAACGTGGATTTAACCGGTGAATAGATATAATTACATCTGTCCCGCAATCCAATACAACAGGAAGCTGCCGCGAAGGATGGATTCCAGCACAGAGCGTGGTAATAACCAGTTTGGCAACCGATATGAGAATAGCGCCCACGCCCTGGTCCCCAATTCCCAATATCTGCAAAAAGATCAACGGTAAGCAAAATCAGGAACTAATTCTCGCTCATGCACATGTATAATTACCTCTTCTCCATCACTGACGACGATATAATCAACATCCTCTTCAGTTCCAAACCCAGCGAGGTACTCGTCAAAGTGATCCTGGTCATTGATATTCAAGAAACACCCCTCCGGCTTCCTGAACAACCGCGAGTAATTCTGAATCGCTTCTCCTTCAGTGGGTGTGTATATCACGCTAAACATCTCCTTGAGATGGGTTTGCACGAGCTACTGGCAGGTTAGTAACAATGCACATGCCAATGCTGGCTGCCGGGAAGATGCCAGAACCTTGTAGTACAACACTTCATTCTGCGCCTTCATGCTAGCCAGGAAGGTGTTCTTGGCTAGGTCATCAGCTCTGCTTTTGTACTGCTGATAAGCGCGCTGGACTTGTTCGTCCAATGTCTGGATATTTGGCGGAAGGAGACTGTGAAGCTTGAATGTTGATCGCTCATTGTCTGGAAAGGCTGAACCTTTGTTCAGTTGGGCTGATTGGAGGAGAGGTATCCCCTAGTTCTGTGTGAGAATCGGAGTTCATAAAAATAATTGCGGATTTATGTCGTCACCTTGTATGGGCAAATCAAAGGCCCCACGGCACGGGGTAGATTGCGAAACTTGGACATGGAACCTGACATTTCGAAGTGAAGTATTAACGGATGCAATATTGGAATAAGTAAATAAGAAAAAGCAGAAAGAACTGAGATATGAGGATGAAATGTCCTACCTCCAGGGGCGGGTCCGTCATACTCAAATCAAGTTTTCGCCACCTCGGAGATATACATCATTCGGTATATATGTATATAATATATATAAATCCAAAGCAATAAAAGGACACAATTATTAGCTTAGTTTTGTATTCGCTGGTAAGCATGAGAGATTAGAGGTAAGAATCCAGGTACTGCTATGGTCCAGGTACTGCTATGGACGCCCTCGAATGAGTATGGTGACCAAACTCACGACTACGGCGGAAATTAATGCTGGGCAGATTCAGCCCGTGTTTGTGAAGCTGTATTAGTCTTGTCTTGGGTGGTAACAACTTATTCTGCAGGAACTGCGCATCAATCGGTTGGTTTCGGGTTAGATGACTCGGGGCCTGTTGGTGGAAAATCTCAGAACTTCTGGAGACCCTATCCAGGATGAATAGTCCCCGGACATGGAGGCAATCGATCCTGTAATGTTAAACGGTCATTACCCTTCATATAGTGAGCAAATCTTCGAGTAATCCGCTGTCCATTCATGAACTAACAAAACCGAAGAGACCGTCAATATCGGGACCCATACCGTTGCGAGCGATGTATCGAAAGCCATCCAAATAAAGCAGCCACAGACTTCCAGATAGGTCTGGCCTATCTATTCCTTAATCTATCGTGTTAACCTCACCTTATTCAATGCTCTAATATGTTCGTAGTAAAGCGGAGGATGTATTGACGTGGGACATATTATCTATGCACCATCGAAGCTTGTCAACATAGTAAACCGAAAAGCCTAAGAAGAATAATATAAATGACTCTCCACAAAATGGCCCAAAACCTTGACTCTAGACAACTAAATCCATAGACTGCAGGTTAAACTTAGGGTGGGATAGTACAAATAGCATCTCAAATCCGTACCCTTCATTTTTTCCTTCATATTGTAGTCCACGACGCAGCCTCATTTCCCAATTAAGTACGGAATAAGCAGCAACCCATGATTGAGCTGTGACTCAAAAGAGCCTTCAAACGCCGCATAGCCGGTAGGTCCTGGAGAGCCCTGCACACAGGGCTGGTCCACTCTAGCTCCATATCTAAGATTACTCCATACAGAAGTACTATGTCCGACCCAAGGAGATTAGCTATGGAGACTTTGGGCCTTAATTGTGGGTCCTACAAGTCCCGAAATTCACAGAGTCTTCCCGAATCGACTACATATATCGCTAATATCCATTTTTGTATCCATAATGTTATGTGAATAAAAGGTTCACACTGGCACTGTACTATTATGCGTGTGCCGAGTGGCATCATATCATGTTTTTTTTTTAAAAAAAAAAATTTAGCCATTGACTACTTCACTAACTTTTTCTGTTTTACGCTAGTGATGTAGCCCATTGCTAGCACTATCTTCGGTTAGTCACAAGTTAGCCACAGCGCTCTAATATCCAATAAGTGGTCAGATAAAAGTGACTCAACCCAATAGGAAAGCATTGTCAAATTTAGGGCTTCCGGAGTATCCTACCTCGCCATGGTCTCGTCTTCCGCTTACCCATTGAGCAAAGCGCCATAAGCTAAGTAAATAGCTTGGTTCATTTCATTTAAAGGAAGGAGTTCGTAAATCGTAGTTTGTATCTTTTCACTTCTCTTAAATTCCCACTTCATAATCTGAGAAACCAAGAAGCATCAACATGCGTACCTCCATTTTCCTCGCAACAGCTCTTGCTACCCTTGGCACTCAAGCCGACGACACCAGCAGCGCCATTATTGGCTACTTCTCTCCTTCTTGGGATGCAGGCTTCCTCAAGTACGGCGGTTGGACAAGCACCGCCGCCAGCCTCGTCACCTACAACACCAAGGCCGCCACATACCACGTCGGCTGTGTGAAGGGCGCCCCTAAGACAGATTGCAATTATCCCACTTCATGGACAATCATTCAAGGTCCGGAGACAGTCAGCGTGACCGGGCAATATATCGCATCCATCTCGGACAAGTCAAACAGCTATGATCTCACTCTCACGCAGTCCTATGAGTGCTCTCTGAAAGCTTCGACCGAATCCGCCAGCTGCACTATGAGTCTGGGCATGAACGGATCCTTGGATGGAGGGAACTACAAGTCTTCCACTACCAACAAGGCTACCTACACCACAGCGCCGATGTCCAATTCATACTACCAGTTAACGGTTACCGCCGGACTAGAGTCCATTACCCTTACGACCCCCGGCGCAACCCAGACAACCGCGGAAACAACTTCGACCACATCTGTCGAGACTACTCAGTCAACTGGCGGTGCTGCTGGACACGCAGGTGCTTTGATCACGGCTGCTCCTATGGTTGCTGCTGCCGTCGCTGCCCTACTGTGAGGATTTCCGAAGATATCTTAGATATATATAATAAATTACTCGTCATGACTTCACTTCAATTGGCTCAAGTGAAACAATACTACCAACTTGGGCTATTTCATATCCGTGCGTATGGCCGGCATTAACCATCTAGCCCATAGAGGGTCATTTGCTAGGTGAGGAGTTTATCAATCGCCGCTGTAATGTGTTTCTTAAATATGAACGCCCAACGTATAGTGATAACACCAACACTATATTTTTTTCTGCTGTCCAAGTTGAATTGACTGATTTGGAAAATTTTCGGCCCATTAATATGCGCCTTTCTGTATGTAAATACTACAAATTTAGGCACTACAAGGCGCAAGAGAACAGAATGAATATCAAATCATAAACATCCGTTTTACCCAGGAGGCCAAAACAGGACGTTCATTGTATTAAGCATGTCAACTATACAGGGAGGTGACCCCTTCAGGCGTCTCGCGCAACCAACCCAGCCAGCAAAGAAAAGGAAGCAAATTCCACCTGCCAACAAGAGCCAATCGCAAACACTGACAACAGCCTTAAATTAGGTATGGATATATTTACAGGACGTAAGCGGCGGCAGCGGCAAGGGCAGCAACACCAGCCATGTTGCCCTTAACATTTCCAGCACCGTTGAAGGCGGGTGAAGAGGAAGAGGCAGTGGCCGATCCAGTGGTGGTCACCAGCGGGGTGGAGGTGGCAGCCCCGGAGGAGGAACCGACGGGGGCGGATCCACCGGTGGTGGTACCGGCACCCGCACCGGTGGTGGAACTCTCGGTCTCAACAGCGGACGAGGACTCAACAGCGCTGGAGCTCTCGCTGGCAGACGCGGTGGGGGTAGCGGTGGCGGTGGTCTCAGCGGGGGCAGAGCTGGGGGTGCTGGTCTCTGAGGCGCTGGCCTCGGAGGAAGCGCTAGTCTCGATGGGAGGGATCGAGATAGGGTGGCCGGCAGAGGAGCACTGGTTAATGACGGCGTTGGAGACAGCTGGATGGGTGGGTTAGTGGGGGCGTTGGGGTTCAAATGGGAGTAGGTGGATGTTAACATACAGACTTGGTCGCTGTGTTCGCAGGCTTTCGCAACACATGGGGTGATGCTGGATACGAGCTCGGTCTTCTGGCAGTGGCACTTGAAGTCGAGCAGCTCGGAGCAACCATCGCCCTGAAGGGCAGTGAGGAAGCAGCTCAGCTAGAGGGGTGTGTTAGCAGACATATTCTTATGACATAGGCATTAGTTTTATTCGTACCGAGCAGGCAGGCACATCGGGAAGCTGGGCGCTGGCGAGGCCGGCGGCAGCGAAGGCAATCAGAGTGGTGGAGAACTTCATTTTGATGATATAGCTGGACTAGAAAATAGTTATTATGAACGGCGTGCCGGAAAAGACAGTCAAGTATGTATAGCGAGTGCAGATGAGTTGAGAAGAGCTGGGTCTGGACTTGGATGGGTGATGCCCTTTTTATAAGCTTTGCCGGTCCTATATACTTCACCTCCCCCATGGTGAAACCCCCTGTGGCAGGGTTGCACCAAAGGTAGGCGCGTGGGACCATCACATGTCTCCGCATGCTTAATGGGAGGCAATCCACCGAAAGTAGGTCAAGGCCGCGGTTGACTCAGATCCGTAATTACCACGGATTGGAACCCCGGACGCTCATTGCATGGCCAAGGCAGAAGGCTTACGCCGGATACTGGGTTCCCGCAGCCGATTGAGTATTAGAACGAGGATGGCTGGTTGGTCCTATTGTCTCGTACGGCCTACGTATGCCTGCATTGCCAAGTTGAGACTAGACCAGGACGAACGAGGAAGCCACCGGAAATGTTGGACCAGTGGCAATGTTGGTACTACACTTCCCATTTGCTAGTCATACGGCCGAACAGGGTCACTAGCTTTAATTTCCACCATGTTGGGCTAGACTCTTAACGGCCTCCATAGGCGAAGGTACGGTACAGGTTGCAGTACTCCGTACATGCGTACATGTAGCATACGTTGTGCTGCGTTCCCATTGCAAAGAACCTTGAGTGGATTGGCTGGAAGCAGGATTCAAGCGTATGCAGGATAAGCCAAACAATGAATATTTGAATGTATGACAGCATGATTGACAAAGAACAAAGAACCAAAGGGTGGCGAACCCCATAGTATCTGGTACAAGACATTTTGAGGAAAATCCGGGGAAGATAGTTGGACCCCGGCAGGCCCCGGTAGGGCCCGAGAGAGCGTAGCATCGAACTATACCACATTGGGACTTGGTCCGACGCAATGTCTACAGAATTAATATAATAATAACAATATAATAATATAATAATATATATAATATATGTAATATCTTGAAATTGATTAGGGGTAACACACAGCATTATCATTTGGTTCCTCAAATGAAAGGCTCTAGAAAGGGTCCAAACTCAGGAGGCCAACCTTGTGAGCTACGGAAATTGTCTAATATAGGGCTCATGGATGTACAGCGTAGTACATAGTAGGTCTCTGGGTCAGATAAAGGCCTCAAAGATACCCCGGGCGTCTCCAGAGTTTCATTGGGCTTGATGATCATTTGTTATCTTCCGGGATAACCACAGACTAGCAAGGATATCAAAATACTGGCATCTTCCGGGAGATGAGTCGATCGTGAAATATTGTACCTGCATATGGATCCTCCAGTATCAATATAGTCAAGATGTCATTTCCGAGTGAACCATTTGTTTCCGTGAAAATGACATTAACACCGACGGAGGAGGAACTGGTTCGAGAAGAGCCCATGACCACAATAGCCCAGGCAAGTGAGACATTTAGCGGGGGTGGGCCCAGTCAAGACACAGACTAGACCATACGCTAGTATTTATTGTAGCGTGGGGTTTGGGGTAATACCCAGAAAGCAGAAACATCAGAAAAATAAAAAAAGATCAGGGACAAAACCCAAAAGCGTCAATCACATGGGAAACAAGACCTGCTTAGCGTCGCCACCGAGGATTTTGAACGACAGCCTGTGTCCAGTAAGATCTCGTGTCCAGCCACTTGACGCCCACTGTGCTAGAAAGGAAAAGAAAAGGCGTACCGGCCGGGTGAAAGATCTAAATTAGGCTTAGACTTTCATTCCAATCGGTAAAATGACTGTTGAGGCGTCGACGCGAAAGACCCTTACAGTGGACAAGATCATAATACTACTAATAATAATAAATCATATGTGTATGTATCCATACAAATTATGCAGAGATAACAAGCAAAAACACCAAGCTTTTCCGACTTATAGCAGAGATGTAGTGAAGAAGTTGAAAAAAGCAAAGATGGCCGATGGCGAATATCGCGGGGTCCCCGGACAGAGACCCATTGTGTGAATCCGGGGATAACACGGGAAAAGATTCCAATAACATCCTGGTCTTTTATCTCCCAATTTTAGATAAATATAGCCATTGCGATATACTTTGTACTTGGAAGGGCTTTCCCGATGAGTTGAAATGAGGATCGACGACTCGAGGATCGGGGATTCTATCGTATAGATGCGTATAAGCGGGAATTGCCACCTAGCCTCGGTCGGCTCACATGGAAGTCTCAATGGAAGATAATTATTTCCTTGAAAAGTCCAAGTTATTCGTCCCTGAAATGGAATTTACAACTTGTGAACTGGGAATACCCATATTTGTCATTCGTATCTCATTAAAACCTATCACAAACACCCCGTCCATGCAAGTTCGTTACGCCAATTCAAATCACTTTCCCATATGTCCTCAGGATAACAATTCATCAATCTGTGCTCGCTCATTTGTATTCTTCCCCTTCAGAAGAACCGCAAGGACTTCGATGGGCGGGTTGAGCTTCAGCAGATTAGCCCGTCTCCAGCGCTTGAGGCGAGCAATTCCAACGCAGGGCTAAAGTGAAAGACATCATGTTAGATGACTGTTTCTTTTTATAGAGAACTCTCGGAGACCAAGACGACATACCCCATATTGGCTGGAAAGATCAAAATGCCGGAGAATCTTTTCCTCTACATCCATGCCTTGTTGGTGGGCTATTGAGTTGGAATTATCCTATTAGCCTCTTGACTCATACTAATTTCCTGTGCGACAAAATCAACTTACCTCTAGGAGCCTTCCGGGTCTGCTCTTGAGCCCGCCAGTATCGCCAGATATCCTGCTTGTTCAACTGCAATGCCCGCTTATCTTCTTCGGATCGGGGCGCTTGGTGTTCAGTTGCAGCCTGCTGGCGCACCGCTAGCTCTGCGACATGGGGCTTGGAGGGTTCATTTGGAGTCACGGACAGCTGCTGGGGCTCCGGGGTGGCGGAGGCAGATTTGTCGGAGAGCGCTGGGGTTGAGTCGAGGGCCTTCGCTTTGTGGGATGATGCGGCGACTGGTTTGGTTACTCGGCCCCCTCCGAAGGACAGTGTCGACTGCGACCCGGGTTTATTTGCTACACGACGAGGCATAGTGATGTGGGATATAGTGGTTTGGCGTTAAGATCTGGGGAACCTAGAAATGTTGAAGAAGTTAGGTGGAGGAGGAGGCGATATCATGGTTGCACTGGCAACCAATCTTGGGAAATCTTCCGGAATTTAGTCTTCCATGGTTCTAAATTGGGGAATTTAACTATGTATGGATATTTATAAATTATATATATATATATATATATAACTATATATAACTCATTTATCTAATACCTATATATATACTAATATATATTGTTCTATAGATTTATCATGTGTAATGACGATGGTGACATTGGCATTGGAAACTGGGCTTACATTATCTACGCGATAACCATCACGTCTGGGTACATATATGTAGAGATCTGACAAGAGTTGATAGACCTTCCTATCTTGTTATTATAGTCTATTAGTCTATTAGCTCATTTAATATAGAGAACCCTGGGAGAGCCCAATATAAAACCAAAAAAAAAATTAGAGGCTCAAGTCAATTGTGGCTGTTGGGGGCGGGCTCAGTTCACCTTTCCCCACCACAACCACTGTACCTTTTGGAAGCTCAGCTCCTTCACCTCTCCTATCTCGAACCTCTAGACCTCTAGACCTCTAGACAACTTACACCTTTCAACCTCTTTTAGCCTCCGACATTCAAAGGATCTCCACTTCCACGCAGTTCTACCCAACCCACCGTCCAACCCTTATGAACCGTGCGAAAGGATCCCCTCGTCCACTCATCTATTCCCCACAACTCAACCAACCTCCGCATGTCTATGGTGCAACAGGCACGGCTGACTCGAGATGGCCGCCTTTGTGCGCGTATCAGGCCCGGCAAATGGCAATTTTCTGATCGGATACCCCGGCATTTCTGCGACCATGGTAAGCGCCCTGCCGATACATGCGGCGAGCCCGTTTGGCCCCCTGCTCACACAGCCTCATTGACTGACTATCCAAGCCACGAATCGAGGGTAAAGTTGAAATTAGACCCTGCGTTGGTATTACAGCTCCGGTCAACGTCTCGCTCGTCACTATTTCCCTCCTCCGCCGCGAGACCATTCACCCTTCGGCCGACACTTTCACGAAGAAGCGCCTGGCTCCACCACGGAAAGAGATTACCGACATCGTCGGCAAAGAGATGCTCCTATTTCGATGCCCCGCCGGCCGAGAATACGAAGAAGTAATATCTATGGATCTCCCCTTCGTCCTCTTTATTCCATTTGGTCGTGGGGGTCGTGATGCCTCTCGCCGTGTACCACCAGCTAGTGTACAGCTCCCGAGTCGCACCGCCGAAACCTACTATGAGATGGTGGTGACGGTCCAACAAGGACAACAGCAGCAGCACAAATACACCTTCCCCGTCCCGATCGCGCGCTACGACACACTCTCCACATTCGGCATGTACAATCGTCCGGAGTCGGCGGAGCGCGTATCAGATCATCTGGTCACATTAGCCATCTCACTACCACGGTGGTCTTACGGTCCTCTCGACCCTGTCAGCGTCTATGTCAAACTGTCACCGAACGAGAGCTGGATGGGCAAGGCGCGTAAAGTGACCATCAGCAAGATCACCATCGGCATCGACGAAGAAATCATCTACAACCACGAAGGTGATGAGCCCCAGCGCAAAGTCAAGGTTCTAGCCAAGAAAACAGAAAACATCGGCGTTAAACTACCCCAATCGGGCTACTTAACAAACCTGGGCTTGGTATTCCCTGCCAAGGACCTCCGCGATGCAGAAGGAATCTTGCCAAGAAGTAGGGCGGCATTTCCAACGTACGGTGTGAGTGGCTTCACAACCACAGCAAGTCTATATAAAATCGAGTACTACCTCACAGTTCGAGTTCGTTTCCCCCTAGTTTCATAGTATATCATCCCCAAAACTCACACACAGCAGGCCCATTTAACCTCGGCAAGAGACATTACCATCCGACAACCAATCGTGGTCTGCCCTCTCGATCACGCCGGCTGCAAAGAAGAAATGGAAGCGATCGAGCAAGCCGCACGAGACGCCGCCCACGTCAACCCCGACAACCCCATGCTGCCTCTTCCAGCAATTGTACGACCAAACGACCACAACGCCCTCAGCCATCTAGGCGCCGCTATTGTCGGCAACCAGAAGAAACCGCTGATCGACTGAGATGGGAGACGATTCAACCCTTCACAGTAACAATGATGAAACTTATTTAATAAATCCCCTCCCTCCCCCCATCTGGACACCGACGCTCCTGGACGGTATTCCCACACACGCGGACCGACGGCTGCCGTTACTTTTGATGTCCCCCGGCGGTTGCGGAGGCTGAAGGCTCCTCTGCAATTACGATATATCATGACATGTCTTACGACTGCATACATTTTGGAGTTGGTTGCATGGCATTCCTGGAAGCTTGGCTGTTCATCTCTAGGCAAAACGGGGATCATGGGGTGTTTGGGTTACCTGTTCAGAGATTTGGCCAGGGAAACCGGGTGTTGACTACCGTGTCTCCCTTGACTTATGGCCAGTGTCTCCCCGCTGCATATGTGTATTTGGTCTTGTTTGGCCATTTGGTGATTATTTAATCCGCACATTGGTTCATTCACGCATTTGTCTCAATTGTGATACAATTTGTATCCATGGACTCATGAATCTGTGGATCTATAGATTCAGGATTCAGGAATCATCTATCCTCCTGGCTATGTATATTCAAAGTCATTTGGAATGTAGACGGCGGACCTATGAATTACTATATCGGGTTTGTCTTGCCCTTTTGGGTTTAGCGCCAGTACATCGTCACGTAACCTACCTTCAATGCCGCCGACATGAAAGACCCGTCTTCACTGCTCCTCCTCCCATTCTCTCACTTTTCTATTATTCTGCCTCTCTATTTTGCACTTATCGCAACTCTTTCGTTACTCTAGCCCCTACCGACTACTGCACATTTGCTTTTTCAGCCCTTTCACTTTTACCGGAGATGTCCCTTAATCTGATATCCAGCTTACAATGCCTATTACCTAGAAGCATAACCACTAGAATGATACAGTATCCTGCTCTTTCCTATCGATAATACAACTCGTCCCCTAGGGCAGTGACTAAGTACCATACAACCTTATAGTTAAGTTGGATCCTTTTTAGGGTGATTTTGTATGAAATTTTGGATGAAATCTGTTATCAATACTGAAATCAGTATAATATCTACCAGATCCATCAATCATTAACCTAATCTCCAACACCAATCACGGTGAAGCACAAAATAAACGCTCAGTCGAGTAGTGTACATATCCCAAACTCTTGAATCATTAAACCAACCATCACCATCCCACCAATAGGAGCAACTCCAAACACAAGAAAAAAGGACAATACACTCGCAAAAACATCATCAATCTGAATCTCTCGAGTGGGGCTTTTCAAAATAATCTGAGGTTTGACACTTGCCCCATAAAAGATACCCACGATCAACCAAGACACAGTAAAACCTCCTTGTATCGAAGTGCTATCTTTCGCTTGGAATTTTGACAACCCACCAACATTAGCCAGTGGAACAGATCCCAAAAGCTTCCCTGCGATTGCCATAATGGCGTTCTGTCCGCTGCCCGCAGTAAGAGCTGTAAGCTCGTCCTTTATATCCGGATCCAGGGCTCGCCTGAAAAATTCTAAAAGCCCGCCTGGCGTTTCTGCACATGGTGGTTCTAGCGCTCTGAAGCATACTTCTGTGGCAAAGAAATCACTCCCTGGTTCACGCTCTGCATCATCCATACTTGGTGTTCGAACGAGGAAAATAGCTGGGTATTCCGCATTAAGAAGGGCTCCAATAATATTCATAATAGACATGAAAGCATATGGTGCAACTGTTAAACCAAAGGCAGCGTAGCCATACTGTTGGATTTGGTCTCCTCGGGTACGATAGAGAGTAACAGTGGCCCACAGCGCTTGCAGCAAACTGACAAGCAGCTTCAGGATATTGTAGGAGGATAAAAAGATCTCTTTGCTTGACTTCCGTGGAGGAATAAGTTCAATTCTAGCATATGGGGGGACAAATGCCAATACGTAGTTGCTTGGAAGACGATGCTCGCCGTGAACTATGGTATCAGGTGATAAGTATCGAGGATTGGGGGTCTGCCACCATTGCCTTAGAGAAACTCAGCATTTTCTTAAAATGATTAATATTTGGAAAAAGATATATCCTACCTTTGAGGGATTGAATTAGTTACTTCCTCCTCTTCTTCTTCATTAGAGCTATCAGGATGAATGCTTCTCGGGTTGGATTGCACAATCCCTAGTTCTATATCCCTTATATCCCCATCTTGTGGAAGTTGATCTGGAAGAGGTGTATCCCTCCCTTGATTATTTCGTGCAGGCCTGTTTGGTGGATGATCTGGGTTGGGTTTTTTTACCACCATGCACAAGGCCCCTGCACGAATAGCTTGCTGGATAGGGTCCCCTGCGAAGATCGAGTGTCTGTATATTGTATTTAGAGCACGGAGAACTCCTGATCCTGGTAGGAGAAGAGCAATAAATATGGTCGCTATCATTTCACGAGTGCCTTGACCGGGGCTACTAATGATTGTTGCTGCGTGTGCGAAGTAGTTGGTGAGATAGAAGATGACCTAGTCGGTCCAGCTGGGTGGTGTGCAGAGTAGGTTTGAGCTACCATGGTTTGTTGCTCCATTTGGAACCGTGATAGTAAGATTCTTCATCTGTTTTCTTCTGATTTCCAATGGTTTCATTATCTGAAAGACCGATTTTTAAATCTCGGGACTTTACGTAGTGTTATATCCCCCACTTTGAATGACGCTGGTCTACCCAATGTGATGTATCTATGCCTGATCGACATCTAATGCCTTGTGTATTCCAAAAGTTGTCGTATATTGGCGTAGCGAACACCGTTTATCATAGATAATGAGAAGTTGGGAATGGCTTCCATAGTGGATACATAAACTATTTATTTAACGACCCCGTACAGAGTTGACTGCACAATATCTGCCAGATGAGGCCTTCCCTTACCAAATCAGGAATTAGTATTAGTTACCTCAAGGTAGAGAAAATCCTCGGAGGTTAGGTATATTACTAATATTTCAAACGATACTATTCACTCTTACGTTCCATGGGTGGAAATTGGCTTTGCACCACGATCAACAGTTTCCTTCAGGTGCCATATCATCCACGCCATATGCCAATCCTGCAAAGACTCCATTGAACCGAATGGTAAAATCAACCAGGCCTTTTGGGATATTATGGATTAGATCCCCAATAAGCCGTAGCTCTGGTCGAAGGTGTGCAGGCTGGGAGAGTCGTACTCGAAGGCTTTTGATGGATCCATCGATTTTGATAGCGCACGTTCTTCTTTCAGCCCGGCGACCCAGTCTGTTAATCCCACCGGCTGTGAGGCGAGTGGTTTTCGGGTCCTTCTCCAGACAGGCGGCACAGGCGAATGAATCGTTAGATGGTAAGATTTCCAGCCCAATACACATTTGATGTTGCCATATACCACACCTACTACAGTATACGCCCGAATCCTCTAATCCGGTACGATCACCGCAGCAGGGTATAGATAGGTCTAGGCTTTGCACGGAAACATCCCTAAACTGGGGTACTGAAGCATAATACCATCGTTCAGCTTGAAAGGAAGCTTGTGCAAACGATAGTACATCTCTTGGCTCCGAGCTATGGAGGATCCCTAATAGAACCTCTGATGGTATAGAAAAAGGCCACTTCTCTCTATTAGCCCAGGTTATTTTCCAGCAATGAGAGGATAGAACCTGGGCTAATACCCGAAAGCCTGGGGAGCATTGCGTTGCCGAGGAATCGGTTAGGAGCGGGAGAACCTCGCTGCACGTAATGTTGTGTTGGGATAGGTCGACAAAAGCCACATGGTGCGGTGAGATAAGGATAGACCGAACTTTGTGAGGTATACGACTAGAACTATCGATGAACGCTTTGACTCCGGCGATGGCTGTACGAAGTAGTTGAGGTGATGTAAGATCCGGTTGTAGTATAATAAGAAATCCGTGAAACCAATACCGTTCCTCTTCGGGAAACTGCCAACTAGGGATCGAACTATGGTTGATAGGTAGTGCCACATCGCAATCGTAAGACACCACAAAATCCCATGAAGCGAGGCGGAGGATAGCTCTATTGAATGCGTTGAATACACGGCTTCCATAGTGCCACGTGATAGGGTCGCCAATCCAGGAGCGCCATAGAAAGATGAAGTCTAAGAAGAATTGTTGTTGAAGCTCGATCATAGCTGTAGGCAAATCCATCGGGAGATTCCATGGTTTCAGGCTTACTGAGTCAAATTGCGAGTCGTGGTCTTTTTCAGAAATAGGGGTGGGGGGACAATGCGTTTGCCGCAAAGACTCAACGGAAATGCCAGAGGTTTCACATATCACGGCTAGGCTGGCTTCAAATGCTTGGGGCGTTAGAACGCCATCAACAGCCGACCGCTTTGAAAGAGTGAAGGTGCCCGCATCCTGTCAATCGTATAGACAAAATCGAAGTATGAATCTAGTGGGCTTGGAAAAGGGACTTGATCCCACTGTTCAAGGTTGATGGTCTTATTATATATCTGCTTGACTCTGTGAACTGTCTCAGCTGCCTCTGGTGGGCTCACTCGAATCCGTGGATGATGGAGGTGGTACCAGCAGCCTAATTCAATCAATTAATATTTCAAGATAAATAAATCATCATGCCCTTTACCAACCGTCCACCCGTAAGTTCCACAACCCCCTGATTCCCATTTCGGTAGACTCGGCAAGACGTCTCTCGGTGATACGATCCACGAGAAGAAATCAACGTCACGAGCCGGTGAAAGTAGCTGAGAGATCTAGAGTTGGGTGTGTACAAAGGGGAGTGGCCGGAGCGTCTGGGATGTTTGCAATGTTTGACATTTAGGATCGCGGTCGACTCACCGCCTTCGCGGTGTTGTCAGTGTCGGATGCACGCCGGGAAAGGCTCCGGACCAAGCTGACGATAATTTGATATGTTGTGATGTAGGGGCTGAAGAGTAGGGCAGCAAGAGGGAGTTTCCGAACGGATAAAAGATTGGGTGAATGCGGACATACAACAGTGGGTATTCGCTGGTGGTCACCCACCCAACTACTAATCCACCGATCTCAAGGTTATGTATGGCAGAGCGGACGGGATGCCTAGTTCTCTTGAGTCTATGGTCGTATGTGGGAAGACGTGGTTGCATCTATGCTCTTGAAGCCGATGGGTGCACGCCGGGCGAGCACCCGTCCGAGCTTCCTTCTTCAATCACTACTTCTGCGTAGCCCAAAACAACACTTCATTTCTAACTTCTGCATTCTCACTGGCTTTCCCATTATAGATTCTACAGTGATTGACACTAGCATTGATCCACTACGAGCAAAAAAGAAGCCGATTCGGCCAAACATGGTAATGATTCCGTTCCCACTGCTCTGCGACTAATGTAATGACTGTACTAGGCTAGCGTTCCATGCTACCATATTTCCCCCAATGGACTATCTGTATTCAAATGACTTCTCAGAGTCCACCAGGAAGTTCGCATGCTTGTTCCTCTCACCATGTGTTGAATTCATTGATATCAAAGTTCTCCCACAATAGCCTTCCATACTCAAGTTCGCGGGCAACTTTTCCATCACTATTCCACCATATCGTAGATAGCATGATCATACCCGAGGAATCGCCCTTCTTTATTCCAGGAGGAAGGTTGGGCTTGGCTTCCTCGGGAGGATCAATCTTCAATGTGAACCATACCACGTTCTCCATGACCGCAAACGAGCCGGGCTCGGAACTGCCGTGGAGCGAAATTGCCTCAACTGAGATATTCGTCATAAGACCGCCAAATCCCTTGTTCTGTTCGAACCAAATCTTTTTAGGTGACCTAATAATACCGAGGGCTATATGAAAATAAAGTGTTAGAATGGTAATTGAGAAGGGAGAAGGGAAGTTAGCTCTTACGGATGTCGGACATGCGATAATCATCAGCTACCATACTGTCCATTTTTTGGGCATCGGCATTGCCGAAAGCTTCGAAGTACTCAGAAATGCGCGCCAGCAATACCTTGTCCTCATGGTGTCGAATGCGGCCATTGTTAAATGCGGACGTGGTCGAAGCCATGTTGTATGATATGTGATTTCGGTGGTTTATTTGTCGCAGTAGGTGTTGCAAAATGATTCTGGTTGCTGAAGAGTTGAGCAAGGAATCGGAGCCGTATTTATAGTTTTATTTCTCAATTCGAGTAAATGATAAATCAAAGGGTCCTCAAGTTCTCCAGTCCCCGGCTCTACGATCAGTCACAAAGTGGTGGGGTTACCTACATTGTGCCCCGACGCGCAGTGTGTCACACTTCAGCTTCAAGCTGCAACCGCCACTTGGGCTTGCCGGATTTGGGTGGAATTAAGTCATTGCCAGTTAACAAATAATGTATCTATTCCATGTCCTTGCGATTGCTGTGCAGGAAGGCTGCCGTGCTGAGACATTGCCTTGGCATGCATGCATAACCATGCTAAGGCAAGATATTCCGACTCATAAAACATCAAGAGAACATTACCCGAGGAGCATGCGTGTCGTGTCACACTTCAGCTTCAAATCACTACCGATTGTGAAGGAGGTTGCTTTGAGCATAGCCCTCTCACTACCAGTCAAATAATCGCATGCATCATGACGCAGTCTAGTGGACTCGGAGTCTCCTGGTCTAACGCAACGCCACATATTTTCTATAAGTGATGATTCAGGAATACATTGAATAGGCAAATGATGCAGACTACTGTCGAGTTACAATTCTATAAAGAAATAAAAAAGACAAAAAACATACAACAGTGGGTATTCACTGGTGGTCACCCTCTTGGTACGGGAGAGACCATATCTCACAGAGAACTGGGCATCCCGTCCCCTCTGCCATACCACCACCAAAACTGTCCCCTGTTGTCAGCCTTCCTCTTCCCTGTTCCCCGCTCAAAGACCATTGCTGGTTCTACCTGCACTACCTCATAGCCCACACTTCACCACTTGTGGCGGCCATTGAAGCGGCCTAAGAGCTCTTAAAAACGCGAAACGGTTGGTCGATTTCGAAGTCTGCTTCGGGCCTCTCGAAAGGCCGTATCCTATGTCTTCAATCACGACGGCGGCTTAATGGAAACGGGAGATGGCTGGCTGGCTTCAGTGCTTTACTGTACAGTCTATTCTCGTTTGAAAATCTACCCTGAGGCCCAGAGGTCACGTAACTTCTGGCCTGACACCGGAACCTCGCAACCAATAGCAACCTAAGAAGCGCGAAAATGTTTGACTGTTATCTGAATACTGTAGTGCCATCAACTTAGCATAGGCTCACCCTAAATTAGTACTCCGTGTGCGTTTAACTAAGATTCTAAATATAAGAGAGAAAAGAAGAAGAGAGAGGGAAGTTCTCTTAACCTACTACCTAAAGAACCTTCTAACTGATTAGGGTTCCCGAAGTGGGTCCTAACCCAGATCTACTCCGTAGTGACTTAGCCGAATCTCTATTCTACTACCATTTAATAATTCGACTGCCTTCCTACTAACGTTAGCTCCTAGATCGTCATATATTATATCATAAAGAACAAACGTTTTCCTACGGTTAGGGCAAGTAAAGGAAGGCGGAATTATAGGAGGTCTATTCGGTCGGACAAAGCTAGATTCTCGGTATGTGTTGGTCAAGGCGAATTCGAGAATGCCTGTACCTTCTTACAAATACAATAGTTAAATGATTATGTGCATGCGTTTGTGGGTGATATAGCCAATAGAGAGAACAAAACTGGGGATATATATACACCAGCATGTCCCTGCCATTTACGGTGTTTCCGCGGACTCGATGGCTTCGGATCTTGAACCATCACCTGGGCAGACGCTGGTTGTGGGTATTGAGCTTTAGTTCGGATCAATCAGTGATTTCCTTCATCTGACCAACCTATTAGCTGTGACGGCAACCCTGCGAAGCAATCACACGCTAGTGTGCCCGATCCGCTTCCGCTGCGGCAATTATGTGACGAAAACGCACCATCTAATTAGTCTACACTAACCCGAAGGGCGAATACTCCACGAGAACCCTCCGCAGGGGAAAAAAAGAAAAAAAAAAAAATTAGACAGGGCGGGCACCACTCATCACTCACGCAGCCATCCCCCGTTTATGTGTCCAAAGCACCTTCCTCGCTCCGCTCCTACCCGATCGAGTGTGGTGGATTCGCACGAGGACAGATCTAGCAATGTTCGCCGGGCGGGCTGGGCTGTCATGCAGCACCAGTTGCCTTCAATCGATCCACTTGATATGCAAGTATGTATCGCATCGCTGATCTTACCTCGCACAGGTCCTAACGTGGCAAATTGATGACCAATAATGGAAATATGTACCCCTCTAAGCCACAGTATTACTATTAGCCTAACGCCGGTCTGTTATTGGTTTAATCCACAGAAATCCCTGTTGTGTTACATCATAGAAAAAAATGCCCAATACCGGGGGAAACGAGTCCAAGATATCTTTTCCTTATCGCCGGTCTAGGAGAATATTGTAGGCGGAATGCTATACGGCCAAATCAATTTCGGATAACTCATGATTTATCAATCCAGACGTGCAATAATAAGATCAAGTCGATCAAAATAGAACAGTAAGCGCAATAACTAACTAGTTAACCTTGGAAGGCTTGTCTAGCTTATATAAGGAAGTATGGAGATTTCACATAATTAGGGCATTTTCATACGTTGATTACACTGGAGACATTGTAAGACTGTGAACTATACCGTTGAATTGAGTACCGGCTCCATTATTATTATTCTAAGATCCTAGACCGACATATGTACTTATCTATCCTTATCTAGTATTATGAAATGTGTAGCTCGAGCTACTTCCTAGCGGAGGTGGTAAGGGTTCCGACCTCCCGGGTAACAGGATACTGCCTCCGTAACTAGAATTTACATTCGCCGATTGAGCCGCAGATGAAAAGCTCCAAATCTCTACTATTGAGAGCGAATTAATATTCCGTATTCAGGCTTCAGCTCCAAAGGGCTCATTATAGACATACCTCAGCTATGATTTCTATCTCTGAAGTTCTCCAACTAATCGTTAGTATCCGTTTTCCTACAACGATCCGAATTTCACCATATTGCTATGATTGGCATGAATACTAACAGAATTATAGCCGTCGGGGGTTACAGATTCCTTAGAAACCACTTTTCCTACCAGTGGCAAAGGCAGCTCCTCAAAAAGGAAGTAATCTCGAGACCTCTCCCCGCCTCTCGTAATTCCCGTACCATTGCCAGAAATTCAATTTGACGGGACTCGAGCAATTGACTTTCGGTTTCTAGTACAGCAAACAGGGACTTGTTTGCTGACTTTATACAACCTAGCGCTGCAGCGGGTATTCTAGCCCAATCGGCCATCCAAGACCCCTTATAGGGCGTGCCCATAAATATGATTGCCTTTATGCAATTGAAAATCCTCTGAAGGTGGGATTCGGGATTATTTCGAGAAAACAGGACCGCTTTCTTACAAACGAGGCCTCCAAGACTATGAGCGATTAGAATCAGAGGCCTCGACAAGGTATTGCAGGATGATCTATTAGCTGCCAAGTCGTGCAGAAGATTTGTAGCGTGGTCGATGACCCGGTTAGATGAAGCGACGGACTTCCGCACAGCATAGGCGTCATAGCCATAGGTCAGTATTCGAGCCCCGCTAATATGCGAAGGGAGCAGCGTCTGCGGCCAGGGTGCTGACTGTTGATCAGGTGTCCAGGTTGCCGGTCAAACCGCGAATAAATCAAATATCAAACGCTGCGTCGGAGCAATCGTGCAGGACCTCAAGCCCGTCCGGAGAAATCGAGGGTATTGATTGATCTTGTGCCTTGCTCAAGCTGGCCTCCTGATAAGAGACCGAGTTGTATGGATTCTGGCCATCCCTCGCTACTTGGGATTGGGGCTTCCTAGGATGTCCCTTGAAACGCGCCAAAATGGCCTTGAACTTTCTCATGCCGTGTGCGTGAACGGACGGTCCAAATTGAGTGGAAGGAATTTTAGGTCATACTGTGGAGGGTATAGAGTGTGTGAAACAGGAGTTCACAGAAGAAGTCAGACCGAGGTTGATGAGCAAATAAAATCTACTCTGTTTTCGACTGCGCGTCTAGGCCAATATATAGTCTAGCAAGCACGAAAGTGGGCCTCTGCGAAGGGGCACAACGGCCAGTGTCCCAATGGACTTTTTGGCCTAGTTTATGCCTGAAAATGCCTTATCTTATGGTGTCTTATTTTGAACTGGTAGAAATTAAAATACCTGAATTACAGTGATAGGAGTTTTATCAAGCAAAGTACCCAAAGTGCCAAAGTCCAATAAAATGAAGCTATTCCCACTATACAAAATGTCATGCACCCCTCGGACCTAGCGATGAATGTATTTTCTTCTCTCCTCCACTCTTTACCTTTACCACTACCTACATTACCGCTTCGTACTTACCTTAAGGTAAACCTCCGTCCTGTTATAGCCGCTTGCTACTTATTATACAAAGCTGAAGACGTAACTGTTTTTTTATCCGCATTTGCTTAGACGAAGATAGTAAAACCCTCAATACCACGTCTATATATACTAGCAACTCTGCAGTGGATAGCGTCAGTATATATTTGTGTATACGCCTGGCGAGCCGGTAGACATAAACCCTCACCCTATCCTGCGTACAACTGTCTCGCCTCTCGCATCCTGGATGCACCTGGAGCCTCGATATGCTCAGCAGAGCAAATCTGCTCCAGCAAGCTACTTTCCAGTTCTTGGATATTCAGATTTCCGCACGAGCGATTTGATGGATACTCGGTTCAAACTGTATTTCTTGCGCGGCTATCAGGTCTTGCTTTTGTACAGTTATGTGCTATCGGCGCATTTCCGCTAATCGCATCCATGGTCAAAGGGGGGACTCCTAGAAAATGGAGAGAAAAAGCATCTATCTTTGATTTGGGGTTTGCCGGCAATCTCAGTGCAGAAGTTGTGGCATGTATAATTGTTGGTACTTTGATTGCGGTTGAGGGATTTCAGGCATTCGAGCGTACTCGTGAAAGTGCTGTCGCATTCTACTGGGAGTGCAACGCGTTGCATGTCAATTTTAGCCCATGGAGGTACTACTTCGATGTAAACTATGAACTACCGCTTCGAGTGGCCAGGGTGTGGTTTAATTCATGAAGTCCTGAGACTGATTTTGTTTGTCCTTCGACAACCTACTCGGGGGGATATTCCAAACAACTTATCTTGTCGCTTGTCGTAAGTCCTCCGGCGGAAGTCAATGTTGGCTTTACAGCATACAGCATGGATCCAAATTGCTGTAGCTTTACCATTTACTCATAGAGGTTCTTTCTCAAACTCGCTTTCGAAACAGTTACTTTGCCCTTGAACTCCTGTTTTGGCAGTATTCTAGTACAGCAGTAAATTACAGCTTAAAAATAGCATTTGTATTACACTCATCGGTCCCCAAGGGTTCTAGGTGGAAATCGGGGGTAATACAAAGGGGCTAGGTATAGCTTTTGGTGGTTATATGAAATACCTAGTCGTATATACATGTATAGTTTATTATTTATCTTCTCGGTTCCAGAATTTTTCTATAGCTCTGTATGTATGCATTGTATCATATATGCAGCAGCTTTATTTCCCAATTTCCAAAAATCCCATCGCAATGCTTAGCATGTCTGCGTCAACCACCTGGGCTTTGCTCTGCTTTTGGCTTTCGTTCTCAATGTCCCGGAGACATTCTTTCAACATTTCAAGAATGGTTTGGTACTGCCTCGAGGAGGGTCCAAAGGTATTCAGCGCATTCTCAAGGCTGTTTGATATCTATCCTTTTTGTTATTCCCTGCATTTGGTGGTTGTATTGGGCGACATACCTTGCGCAAAGTTTCGTTGTAGTCCACGATATTTTGATTTATTTCGTCCATGTGAGATTTCCAGGAGCTTGTAAATATGCCTGATATTTTAAAAATCGGTGCCTGAACAGTTCAATTGAATTTGTCAGGGGCATCATCCACCTTGGGCATGAAACGCACGATGTATATCGGATTGACCGCTCTCCTCACCGCCTAGTGCCAACTATTCAGCTTCAATGTCTCGACACACAACATATATACAAACAACCACTAACTATACAGAGTATCTATCTAACAAATCCCAATCTCTTCCAAAGCCCAAGGCACCTCTACCCCTCCACCCCCATCTTTATCCCTAACCGGATTTGCAAACTCAACCAAAAACCTCACCATCCACCCATCCATACAAAAACTAGTATCAACCGAGCTCCTACAAGCCCGATGAAAAGCCTGCAACCGCTCCATACAAACATCAAGCGTAGGCCAGAGCGCACGCAGTTTGGTCAGGATACAAAAATTCCTCTCGAGCCTCGCCCTCGCCTGAACAACACTCGCCTCATCACCGAAAAGCAACGTATGGATCTGCACCGTCGAAGCAATAACAAGTACATGGCCTACCATGTTGTATAGCACGGTGCAATCTGGTACCTCCTCGGAGCGGTAGATCATCTCGCAGAGCCGAACGGCGTGTTCTTTGCACTGCTGTGCGTAGATGTGCGTGCGTGGTGTGTACCCTCGGACGTCTTCGTGGAGGAACCGGTAAAAGAGCATTTGGCCGTAGTGGTAGTAGCCTAAATACAGGGTTACGAAGAGGTGGCCTTGGCGTTGAGAGGCGTGAAATTTGAGGTTGGAAGGTGTGTCGTGCAGGTGAGCGGGTAGGTTTTTGAGCCAGGTGGAGAGTTTGGCAGACAGAGTTGAGATGGTTATTTCTATGTATTCTTCGGTGAGGGTTGTTTCGGCGGCTTTGGTGTTGAAGTCGTTGATTTCCAAGAGAATTCGGTTTAGGAGGACCATTTGTGCTAGGAGAGATGAGGCACGGTCGCTGGAGACTAATACCGTGAAGCCTTGGGTGCGGGTCATGGCGAGGAAGGATGCTTCGTTCATTGGGAGCGGAACGTTTGGTTGGGGAGTCATTAGCCGTGGGAGTCGGACTCCTGTTGAGGACCAGACGTCTATCATACACAGAGTCCACCATACTGTGTTGGATGTTAGATGTGTGAATAATATCGAGTACTTCCCGTATAAATTACAAACCTCTCGTATTTACTTCTTGTTCCACACGACTTGCAGTACGGCAGTTTGGGAGATCAAGGAGTTGGGCAATACGGCATGCAATCGAGTAGTAGATGGTCTCCGAGGCAGGGTTTCCGTTTACTACCGCAATAGCGCCGAGCAAAACACAAACTTGGATTGTTGTCAAAGAGACATCATTCAAGTTAAGTAGTTGTTCACATTTTTCGGTATATCCTTTCCCTCTTTCTCGAGGATCTGTGTCGGCAAAGGAAAAATGGTTTGAAAATCTACCCGAGTCAAATTCTGTTCATTCGGGCCGGGCTGAAGGTTGAAGGCATACCGTGCCGATAATGCGAGAATCCCGTATATTATATTCTCGGGCGCTTGTCCCCGACGAATGTCTTCAATCAGACTTGGTCGATGGAAGAGGGAATGAAATTTATCATGCACATAATCAAAATACAACTCCACTAGTTCAGTGCAGAGGGGTTGATCTGGTAAAGTGCATTTCTCGGGTAGAGACACAGTCCCGGCAGGTGATTCATTTGGCGTCGAAGATCTTTTCGACATGGGGAGCTGCCTCCTAGTACAAGCTAGGCCCCGGGCGGAGCAATAGCTACACGAGCGACCGGGTGCCGGAATGTCGCATTTTCGTCGACGTTCACTGACATATGAGTCCGGGATCTGTTAGGTCGGTTATGACTGGCTTACCGGCATGTGGCACAGGCCTTTGCTGGTCTCATTATTTCCCAAAGAAAAAAGGACCCCTTGTTAAAAGCATTGGTAAAATGGGGGAGTTAGCAGACTGTATCGGAATTGAAAAGTGCAAAAACCAATGAGCGAGGCTCAAACCCGCCCGCGACACGGAGTATCCCCGGAGTTTCCTCCGCATTTTCGACTCCACAGTTATAAAACCCCAGCATATAATATATATATACTTCAGAGTATCGCCGAAGTTGGGGTTTTTGACCCGCAGTTCACTGGTCATATTTCAGTAGACTCGTAGAAGTCCGTTCTTGGCAATTGGTATCCATTCTACTTGATTGAGATCTACACAATCCGAGCCAACATTGGAATACCCGGATGTAATCATCCCACAAGTCGGGGAAAAGACGTCGGGGTAAAAGACTAAAAGACTAAAAGACGTGGGGGTAAAAGATATAAAAAGGTATGTATATTCCCTGGAATTGGAGTTTGAATTCTGTCCAAAGCACACACCTGGGCAGCAAAGATGGCTTACTTATCAAGGAGTGTTGCAGTGGCTACATGCCTTGCTCTATTTGCACATTCCTCCGCTGTTATGGCTAAAGAATTAAGTACAAAGCGTGAGTCCTTTGCTTTTTGTCTTTTCTAGTTTCAAATCTAACCACATATCCTATAGCAATCGCGGCGGATGGGACTTTCTTTGCTCTCAATGGAGACAATGTTTCGTACCGCATCCATGTGGACAACACCACTGGTGATCTCCTAGGAGACCATTTCGGCGGCTCCGTCGGGGCTAATATCCCTCTGGAGACTGTAGGCGACATCGATGGCTGGAATAGTCATATAGGACGTGTGCGCCGCGAGTTCCCCGACCAAGGCCGAGGGGATTTCCGAACCCCTGCGATTAGCATTCGTCAGTCAGAAGGGTATACCGTATCTGAATTCCAGTATAGATCGCACAAGATCGTCGCCGGCAAGCCCGCTCTGCCTGGGTTGCCAGCCACGACAGGTACAGAAGAGGATGTTAGCACTTTGATCATCAGTCTATATGACAAGTATAGCGATGTGGCTGCGGACCTCTCCTACTCAATTTTCCCTAAGTACGATGCCATTGTGCGCAGCGTGAATGTTACGAATCACGGAGAGGCAAATATCACAATCGAGTCTCTGGCTAGTCTGAGCGTGGATTTGCCGTTTGAGGAACTGGACATGGTCAGTCTTCGTGGAGACTGGGCGAGGGAGGCGCACCGCGAGAGGAAAAGGGTTACGTACGGTACCCAAAGCTTTGGAAGTTCCACTGGGTATTCCTCTCACCTCCACAATCCTTTCCTGGCGTTGGCAGATCCCTCCGCCACCGAGTCTCAAGGAGAGGTATGGGGATTTTCGCTTGTGTACACAGGTTCATTCGCCGTGAACGTCGAGAAGGGTTCACAGGGTTTTACGCGTGCCCTTCTGGGTTTCAACCCTGGTCAGCTCTCGTGGACTCTGCCGCCCGGTGAGACTCTTACTTCGCCGGAATGTGTCTCGGTATACTCCAAGGATGGCCTCGGTGGAATGTCACGCTCCCTGCATCGCTTGTACCGCAACCATCTCATCAAGAGCAAGTTTGCTACCAGTGATCGGCCTACGTTGCTGAACAGTTGGGAAGGACTGTATTTCGACTTCAACCAGAGCAGCATCTACGATCTGGCAAAGGAAGCCGCCGAAGTAGGCGCCAAGCTCTTCGTTCTTGATGACGGCTGGTTCGGCAAGGAATACCCGCGTGTCTCTGACGATGCCGGGCTGGGTGACTGGATCCCAAACCCTGAGCGGTTTCCAGACGGCCTGGAGCCGATTGTGAAAAAGATCACGGAACTCAAAGCCGCTAACTCGTCAACGAACATGCGTTTCGGTATCTGGTTTGAGCCGGAAATGGTGAATCCGAACTCGACTTTGTATAACGAGCACCCGGACTGGGCCCTACACGCAGGACCCTACCCTCGCACTGAAGCACGCAACCAGCTCGTATTGAACCTCGCTCTTCCTGAAGTCCAAGATTTCATCATCAAGTCCGTCTCAGATATCCTCAAGAGTGCAGATATTAGTTATGTCAAGTGGGATAACAACAGGGGCATTCACGAGATGCCTTCTCCAGCCACAAGCCACGCCTACATGCTCGGCCTGTACCGCGTGTTTGAGGAATTAACAACCCAATTCCCCGATGTCCTCTGGGAGGGTTGCGCGTCGGGTGGAGGCCGTTTCGACGCAGGTGTTCTGCAGTACTTCCCGCAGATCTGGACGTCGGACAACACAGACGCAATCGATCGCATCTCCATCCAGCTTGGCACTTCGCTCGCCTACCCGCCTAGCGCGATGGGTGCTCACCTGTCCGAAGTGCCGAACCACCAGACTGGCCGCACAGTCCCCGTGGCTGTCCGCGGACATGTGGCGATGATGGGCGGCTCGTTTGGCTTGGAATTCGATCCCGCTGTAATGGACGCTGATGACAAAGCAGCTCTGCCGGGGCTCATTGCTCTTGCTGAGAAGGTAAATCCCATTGTTCTTACTGGTGATATGTGGCGGTTGAACCTTCCGGAGGACTCAAATTGGCCTGCTGTTTTGTTCATCGCCGAGGATGGTCAGAAGGCTGTGTTGTTTGTCTTCCAGGTCGCTCCAAATGTTGATCATTCATGGCCCCGCGTTAGGTTGCAGGGATTAGATGAGCAGGCCTCCTATAAGATTGATGATGGTGTGGTTTACTCTGGTGGAACCTTGATGAATATTGGTCTGCAATTCCCCTTTAAGGGTGACTATGGCAGTCAAGTTGTTATGTTGGAAAAGCAATAGGGAGAACTTGCAATATCGACTCGATAGTTATATTTAAGCGGCAAAGGTTATGAGCAGTCATGCTATTTCATCGGGTTCGACAAGTTAAGAATCAAATATCAACATTCCAGGATGTCTGGATGACGAGATAATATATTTGCAAGAGGGATATTCGATATTCAATTCAAGACTGTTTGTAAACTCATGTTTACCTTCCAAGGTTGATGATTTTGGGAAAACCCCCGGGGTCAACATAGATATTATTCTGCCGGACGAAAAAAAAACCTGCTTATCGATAAGCGTACCTTTTCTAATCCCCTCCGACTCTGACTCCGAAATTCCAGCCTCTAATTTATTCTTAAAAGACAATTCAACATGGCAGATGCAGACGAGGACGCTATTCGCGCCCCTGAAAATGCCTCTACACAGCCCGAGGTCGACCTGTCCGATGAGACGCAGGACTTTCGCTTCTTGAACCACCTAAATTTGTATGAACAAAACTATTCCTCTGGCATGGCGAACTCAACCTCCATTGTCCTCCATCACTTCTTCCATTGCCTATCGCTTACATTCAATCTCTCTACAGCTTTGCCGATTCATCCCCCGGTATTCCGCGCCGTGGTGAGAAGGACTTCGAGCCCAATCCGACAGAACTTCAAGCCGATGTACTCTCCGCTTCCCGAGGGGCCATGCACAATGCGCTCTCATACCCCCGTCTCCACGCTCCCAAAACCCGCGTCGTAGCTTTCTATGCACCCGACGGATATGTTCCTCCAGCTCCAACTGAACGCGCGACGCCGAAAGCTGGCGGAGAAGATGGAAAGAGCTCGGACTCTACCCCAAAACCTACGCGGCCGTTGCCCAATTCCGCCAGGATATCCCCCGACGCATGTGTCTACGTGACCAACCCGAAGGGCCAGTTCTTCAAGACAATGGGCCAGGCGGACTCATCAAGCCGTGTGTGGCTGTTGCCAGAGGAAGCCCTATATCTTATTGAGCGAGGAAGTCTGGATATCCGATGGCCCAGTTCTTCCGGATCCGTCGCGGGTCCAGGAGAAGAAGATCTCTCTGTTCCTATGAGCTTGCAGGCTGCATATGCATGCTTCATGGGCCGCGGTGGTCTTACACTTGAGCGATACTCCGTTTATACTGGTCTCAGGCGCCTGGGTTATGCGCTAGTTCGAGCGCCTGGCTGGTATGATGACATCGAGAAGCAAGATGCAGAAGCCTCAGATGCTAGCGATATAATACCACCCAAGCTTCATGGCCCCGGCCTGGCTGGTATGCTTGGGTCACTTTTCAATTGGATCCATGACCCTCGCTCGACAGCCTCTACGGCAACTGGCCCTATCATCGGCACTGGCATTCACCGCCACTACAGTGAGTCACACATATCGTTCTGCGGCAACTATCCTAGCTCTCCATACTGACAATCCTTCTTAGTGGATGTATACCGCAAGCTCGCCATCATCCCTTGGTATGACCCAGTCACCGCGCCCGAAAGACACACCTCTGATACCACACCACCCTTCCGCGTTGTGTTCCACATCTACAAGCCCTCAACTCCCTTTAAAAAGTCCACACCCCCCACTCCAGACTTCCGCATCGCAGTTGTCAGCACACGCGACCAAACCACTATGCCCACCATGACGCAACTCGGTGCTTTGCTCGAAAGCACGCCCCTTGATCCCCCGCGTGGGGAGAAAATGGACCGCATGATGTACATGAGACTGCGACATGGATACCGTAATGTCGTCATGGCTGTCGTTGACCAGGGTGTGGTCAGTTACTTGCGAATTGCTGATTCGGCGTTCGGGAAGGAGAAGCTTTATGAGAACAAGGGTGGACCTCAGGGCCATAAGCGAAATCGTGCAAATCAGAAGCCGAGGAAACGTTGAGAGACTTGGCTTATTAGTTCATGCCTTGGCCGATTACAGCTCCGACGCTGGGGAGTGTATAGAAAAGGTGAAGACACCAGTGGCCCGTAACGGAAATGTCGTTCGTGCATCAGGTGGACCTGCCCATATATCCGTCTCATATTATCTCTGCTGAGTGCCGGTCGCACCGAGAGCTGAAAATGCTTTCTGGTTGTTGGAGCAATTGTGGTTATTCTCGCGAGGATGTCTCACCGCACTTCAACAGACATACCCTATCGTTTTGTGTCTGGTCTGGCTAAACACGTTAGAGCGAGGATCAACATATCCCATACATACTACGACATGAAAATGCGCCAGCATTTCACTGAAGGAACGACCCAGCCTCGCCGGTTTGCAGATATCTTCTGACGCATTTAAGAAACAAGCCATTTACATAGCCGGATACTACTTATTGAGAGCTACGAACCCACAATATCACTAGGTCATTAATCATAACATTCTCTGAGTAAAGTTTCGACGAATTCGACGAGTACCTGGGGTCTTGCATACAGCAATGTAATCATCCAGCACGTTTATAGCAAATCTCATCCCCCACTCACAGCCTGTACATCTCGCTCTTACTTCTAGCGCCATCGAAGACACAAGTATTATCGAGCGGACCATACTGCATAGTAATCACCTTCAACGCCTCCTGCGCAACCAAACCCCCCGTCAACGAGGAGATATTATGCAATTCGCCGCCCTCAGCCCGACGCAGTTCCTTAATCGCACGCGCGATCTGCGCACGCGCCTCCTGACAAACAGCCGATCCATCCGCTGCAGTCAGCAGAGCAAGGATGCGTTCCGTGTGGCTGTTCCACAGCCCGTCATCGTCAACAGAGAGGTCCTTTTCGCGGCTGCTCGATTGGATCTCGTCCACGACCGAGTCAAGGATCTGCGTCGCGATGAATATCGGGATCAGGGAGTCCGGGACGTTCAGCTCGTTTCGGATGGTTTTTAGTGTTGACGCTTCGCTGTCGATGCTTATCTGCGGGATGTCGCGGCCAAGCACGACTTTGATGTGTGCGGCGTTCTTGCAGAATACTTCGATATCTCGGTCTGGGATTGCCGGTGTTTGGCGCCTGAGCTGTGATTCGAGCTGGCGCACTGTTGTTGTCACTTCTTCTACGTCTTGTCGCGCTTTGGCCTTGTAGATGTTTTGTAGTGACACGTAGTCTGCAGACTGGGCTTTCATGTCTGGTAGAGAGCCTGGGAGGGGGAGGACGCCGTGAGATGCGTGGAAGCTTTTGATGGCCGAAGCAATGACCCAGAAATCTTGGGATGATGCTGACAGCTGTTGACACTGGTCCATTTCGAAGATCTCGCGGATCGAGCTGCGTAGGCTGAATGGTGAGATTGTCTTCAGTACGGCAGCGACTGCCTCATCGAAGTTCTCTTCGCCGCCCTCTGGGTTAGAGGTGCGTGCCTGGGACCGCACGAACTCTCTGAACTCGGTTTTCTCTTTGTAGTTATTCGGTACATTGCCTTCATGGGACTGTTTCCATTGCTCGAGGAAGTGAAGTAGGAGAAGCATGTATGGTACATGGCCATGCTGATGGTCATCTAGGGTTTCCAGGTTATGCAGGTTGGCTGCGGCGGTGACAAGCTCGGGCCAGGGATTTAGCAGACGCAGGTCCTGGGTTGATTCTGGATCTGGGTGTGTCTCAACAATCGGAAATTCAGCCGGCAATTGCACGGAGAAGGTAGAGAGGAACCCGACTGAGTGAAGGTACAACACGGGGATACCCAATAGCTTTGCTTCCTGGATCAGAGGTACCAATGTAGAGCGTCTCATTGGACCGGAAATAATCACCAGCTTATGCTGGGGCAAGAAGTCGGGGTTTGTGAGAAGCTCCTCAACACGCTGTTTCAGAAGTCAGTCAACGATCATATATTTTTGGAGATATGGAAGATCATACCTTGAGAGAGTAATTCCCCTCCACATCTGGATTCAGTTCTTTCAACAGTCGACATGTCTCCTCAGCACGGGACTTGCCCAGGGACTCTTCTTCCAAGAAAAAGTTTACACCTAGATCAGACTCGGTGACTATTGCTGGGTCGACGATGGTGAAACCACCAATTCCAGGCAGAACCAGGTTCTTGAGTGTTTCAACGCCGGCAACGCCGGTCACACCGGTGTTGTATTGGCCGAGAGGGCCATCAGAATTTACCAGCAGAACATAAGAATCTTCAAGTGCCTGCTGGCCAGTTGCTGCCCACAGGCGGAGCTGTCGATCATATTTGCGCTCCTTGGAGGTTGGCCCTGTCAGGGCGGCGGGGAAGGCATCCGTCATGGTGGATATCAAGTAGTGTGGGGGAGATGATAGAACTTTGTTTTGAGGCTCAGACCATTGCCAGTTTATTGGTCTGTAATACTTTTCGTATTGCTTATAGCATTTGTTCCTGAATTATGCGAGTTCCCAAATGATGGAGTAGTGGATGTCAACTTGTCGATGAGCGACTGTTTTTAGTAAGCGCATGTGATGGCCTGATAATCCAGGCCACAAGGAGCCTCACCCTTCATGTTGCCCCGACATAAAAGACAGCCTAAGACAATGGACATTATACAATGATGTACATCTCAAAGGCAGAGCTGAAACAGACGAAACGTTAAACTTTAGGACCTCTATCGTTGTAGTCCACGACGTATTTATACCATTCATTGCCCTAATTTCATCTTCCACCAAGGGAGCTCGTCTTCACGTCAATTGACCAATCTCAAAAAAATTCACCAAAAAATGAACTTGACCATTGTTGTCCTCGATTGTATGAAGAGTACGAAGTATATATTCCGTCCTATTTGGGTCCGGAGTATACTGATCCGACATGGCTTATATTTCCTCTTATTTACCAATACGACACTCAAGAGTCGGTAGACATACTATACTGTATATGCGATTGAATCAGTTTAGGATACTTAGGACTGGATTTCATTCTTTTTTTTTTTTTTAAAAAAAAAAACAAACTTCTTATAAGTTGTTTACCCCCACAACTATAACGTGACGTTATAGTGGCTAGAGGACTTCTAACCAAAGGTAAGGTCTTCGATTCTATTTTATACTTAATTCCATTCTCTATTTTTCTTCTTCCTCAAAAACTACGAACCTTGCCCTAAAGAGCGTCTATAAAGAGCGTCTATAAAGAGCACTCCATGATCCAACCAGCCCTCATCTCCCCTCTTTTCCTCTGCCGTAGACTTACCCTCCCCACCATCCCCACACTTTTTCGCAGCACCCTCCAAAGTCCCCAAAGACTCCAATTCACCATGTCCGCCGTCGAAGAGTCTAAGCGCGCCGCCGCAAAGGTCGCCGTCGAGAAGCACTACCCCAAGGATGCTCGCTGGGTCGGTATCGGCAGTGGTACGACGATCGTGTACGTCGTCGAGGCCATCCAGAACCTCGGCGTCGACACCTCCGCCACAAAGTACATCCCGACCGGTTACCAGTCCAAGCAGCTGATTATCAGTGCGGGATTGACTGCTGTTGAGTACGACTCTATCCCGCTAGGCACTGTCCTCGACGTGGCATTCGATGGTGCGGACGAGGTCGACGAGGATCTGAACTGCATCAAGGGCGGCGGTGCTTGCTTGTTCCAGGAGAAGATCGTCGCTATGCAAGCGAAAGAGTTCATCTGTGTTGCTGGTAAGTTCCGATCTGATCTGATCTAATTATGATATTTGCTTCATTTTGTTGTGGTTATGGGGTTTGAGTTGGGTGGTGCTCGGAAGTAGACCGGCCAACTACTTTTTTTTTTTTTCACCCCTCGTTTTTACCACTTTGACTAACTCACGCTCGCAATACTCAGACCACCGTAAACTCCAATCCCGTCTCCTCACAAACTGGAAAACAATCCCTATCGAGGTCGCCCCGATCGCCGCCCACCGCGTTATCCTCAAGCTGAAGGAACTTGGCAGTGTCAACCCCACCATCCGGCCTTCCGCGAGCATCAAGGAAGGTCCCCTCAAGACCGATCAGGACTTCTTTATTATCGATGCTCCCTTCAAGCCGTTGTTGGTCAAGGGCGATCTCGAGGCTGGCCAGGATGGTAGTGGCAAGGATGGTGTGTGGGCGGTTGGTGCCTTGGCTCGCAAGATCAACGAGATTGTCGGTGTGCTTGAGGTCGGTGTTTTCCAGGGCCTGACCGGCCCCCAGGCTTCTGCTTCCGGTGGCATTGGTGGTCAGCGGCCCGTTGCAGCCTACTTTGGTATGGCCGATGGGACAGTCGCTGTTCGCAAGGCTGAGTAGACGTCTAGTGGTTGAACTTTGGGCCACAAATATTTGGGGCACAAATACGAGGCTACGTAAATAATGTAGATGATACCAAGATTTTCCTCTTTTTTTGAACCTTGGATATAATTGGAACTTGACCGAGTGAATGCTTGCGATAGTGTTTTGGACTTTTTTTTATTAGAGTTCGTGTGGTATCAACATTGGACAGACGCTTCATTTCAGTATAGAACCAAGAGAAAGGTACTTTTCCCAAACCTATTTTGGGCCCTTGCCCTTGGCCTCCGTCTCGCCCAACTCTCGTACATAAATCTTCACTGTACCTTCGGGGACCTCGTCATGGCCATCTTCGAATCCAGGGCTGACCGCAATAGCCAGATGTTGGCCGCTCGCACTGAACGCAACAGATGAGACGCTGTTCTGGTATTTTTGATATTGACGGATACGGCGCTTAGAGATTCCATCCCAGAGCGCAACAACACCATCACCACCGCCGGACGCAAATGTACCAAATACAGGGTGGAAAGCCAATGTGTTGACAGGGAAAACGACGTCCACGCCATCCTCGGCAGTCTGGCGGTGACACTTGAAAGCGTATTTGCGGGCCTGGGATTCAGGCGACGGGTCGAACCACTCGACCGCAACACGACCCTCAATGCTAGATGAAGCGTACCCAGCGTCGTCAGGCATGCAGGCGACGGCGCGAGTCATGAACTTCAAGCTGCTCTCGCGGCGCTGCCAAGGCTCAATTTCAACTCGGTTCCCATCTGGGGCTGTGCTGTCTGCTTGTGCGGTGAGAAGGGACAGCGCTTTGAGGTCGTAGATGTGCAATGCGCGCGATGCCATCGCGACGATCAGCTTCGTGGTGGTTGCGGAGATCGAGAATGGCTTCGACGGGAGAGGGACGATAATCGGCAGGGAGTCGGGGTTTGCGCCGGCATCGGGTTGGTGAATGTGCAGTGTTGAGTCCCACGAGGCGGAGATAACGATGTTGTGCTCGCGGCTGTATACGACATGGCGCACGCCACCTTCGTGGCTGCTGAGCACGGTCTGTTCGGAGGTGTTGAGGTCGATCCTAGTCAGTCAGTATAAATCATGGACCGCGATTGTGGGATTGATAGTAGTAAGGGCCAATTAAAATAACTCACTTTCTCACGTCCCAATCCAGTCCAGCTGTGTAGATCTCGTTCTCGTTCTCGCCGAAGCAGACATCCAGTACAGGAGCACGGTGCTCAAACTTCTGCAATAGCTTCCCCTCTCCAACCTTTCCATTCTCGTCACGCAAGTCATACAGGTACACGTTCTTATCCCATGACGAAACCACGATTCGCGCGGAGTCAGGGTCTGGGGAGAACTTTAAGGCCGAGATAGCATCCGTGGGTGGGGATGCCACAGTGAATTGATCTGCAATAAGAAATTAGATATAACGCAACTGCAAGAGAAAGAAATGCCGAGAACTACTCACGAGAAGTCATCTTGGGCAAGCTACGGAGTTGTAGAAGATTAAACCCCAAGCTCCCCGGGGCCTTTGGCCGTCTCCTTTTCTGCCATCGTCACCGCCCTCTGATTCCCCGCGCGGCATCGATAAGGGAAAAAAGACCAAACGGCTTGATATCATTTATTTTAAGCACAAACACAACTCCTCACATCTTTGTGACATTGAAAATATGCCCTTTGCCCAGCTGGTGATTGGCCCACCGGGCGCTGGCAAGTCCACATACTGCAATGGCATGCATCAGTTCCTAGGCGCAATCGGCCGGAAGTGCTCTGTCGTCAACCTTGACCCCGCCAATGACAAGACCTCGTATCCATGCGCGCTGGACGTACGTGATCTGGTTACACTAGAGGATATTATGGAAGAGGACAAGTTGGGTCCGAATGGTGGTGTCTTATACGCTCTTGAAGAGCTCGAGAACAACTTCGACTGGCTGGAAAACGGACTGAAGGAGCTTGGTGGTATGTCTGATATATCTCCTGGCCATATTCATTTACTGATTGCTTTTGATGAGTTCTCAGATGATTATATTCTTTTCGACTGCCCCGGCCAAGTCGAGTTATTTACACACCATGCCTCATTACGCAACATCTTCTACAAGATCCAGAAGATGGGCATCCGGGTTAGTGGCAGCAGGACCTCAAGTGCAGCACAAAGGAGACCCAGCTAACCATGCTTCCTATAAAATAGTTAATCGTCGTCCACCTCGTCGACTCCTATACCCTCACCCTTCCCTCAATGTACATCTCCGCCCTCCTCCTCTCCCTCCGCGCCATGCTCCAACTCGACCTCCCACACCTAAACGTCCTCACCAAAATCGACAACCTCGCCAACTACGCCCCGCTTCCTTTCAACCTAGATTATTACACCGAAGTACAAGACCTTACATACCTACTCCCGGAACTGGAAAGCGAGTCCTCGCGATTCTCACATGAGAAATTTGGCAAGCTGAACCAGACCATCATCGACCTAGTAGAGGAATTCGGACTCGTTGCCTTCGAGACGCTGGCCGTCGAGGACAAGAAGAGTATGATGAGTCTCCTGCGCGCCATCGACCGTGCATCCGGATATGCCTTTGGCCCCGCTGAGGGCGCTAACGATACCGTCTGGCAAGTGGCTGTTCGGGAGGGCATGGGTGTCACAGACGTGCGGGATGTGCAGGAGCGTTGGGTTGATGCTAAGGATGAATACGATGAGCAGGAGGAGATTGATTTGGAGGAGGAAGTTCGTGTGCGCAATGCATCGAGCCAGGTTGAGGCGACGGGTGCAGTAGATGGCGGACCCGAGGAAGATGATGGACATGATTACGACGAGGAACTGGAGAAGTGGAAGAAGGATATGCCAGACAGTGGCGTGCGGGTGCACCGCAAGTAATCATCCTGTTGCAACGACTTCCCAGCCACTATAAACGTCAAATATGACACGATAAATGTACGATAGCCGAAAATAACCATGCATAACCTAATGCACCAAAACCTGGGGTATCTCATTAAAAGTATAAAAATATGAAAATAGTACAATACAATACCTACCCACTGCATCTTCATTCATCCTCATCCAATCTCAATCATCCATCCCCTCATCCTCACTCTCATCCATAACACAATCAACAACAGCAGACCCCCCACCAACCAATCCCCCAAGAACACCCCTCTCCTCCGCATCCTTAACCCTAACAATCTCCCTCCTAGCCCTCCGAATAGCCTCCTCCTCAGCCTTCCGCATCGTCCCCGAAACCCGAATCACGCGGAAAACACACCCACGCTCGCGTCCTGTCCCCGCGCGTTTCGGGCCATTCGCTGGCTCCGGCACGCCGGACATGTACGTAAGCGCTGACCAGACAAGACGGAAGGAGGCGCGCGGACACCGTACGATGGCGGTGGATGTTGCTGGTGAGAGGTATTTTACTATAGGGTGTGTTTAGTCGTTTGTTCTATGGATCAATGGCGTTGGATGTTGGTGTGGGAAACGGAAACGAAACTCACTTGTTATTCCGCCTGCTGAGGCGCCGCCTAGCTTGCCGATTCCGTAGTCGCCGTATAGCTCTGCGACGGACTCGCGGATCATCTTCGCTAGGAAGCCTTGGGTCAGGGCGTCGGAGGTTGGAGAGTGGATTGCTAGTTGGGGGTTGTGTGGTTTTGTTGTTGGGGTTGTGGGCCAGGTTTTTGGGTCTGGGTAGAGGATGTCCACGAGGAGGTAGCGGGTTTTGAGGCGGACCATGATGGTGTGGAGTGGTTATGTTATGTTATGTTAGGTTGGTGGTGTTGTTGGTGTGGGTTTGGAGCCTTGGAAGCGGTGCGGATGTGGTACTCTATGGCTCGTTCAGATTAAGCGATGAGTTGGGTGTAGAGTAGTGTGCTGAGTAGAGCATGCAATGTGGGTGAATCTTGAACCTGAGGTTGAGGCTAGAAAAGATTGTGACTGATAAGCGATAAGGATATTTCCTAATCGGGCGCCCAGCCCATCTGGGCAAGGAAGCCCCCTCGCTATGACGAATGCTACGGACTACCTAGGTACACTGAAAAAGAAAAGTATCATGCGGCAATGGCACGTTCATTATTTCCCAAAGAGGTCTAGTCATCTACTGCAAAACGAATTAAATCAGATCCGTAGCCGGGTTGCACCCTTCTTGAGTGTCAACCCGTCAACTTGGTCATGCCACATGAACGCAGGTACATCGATACACATAACTGCTCAGAAAACATAAAAAAAGAAAAACCAAGGGATGAACCATCCGAACTCCACCGTCCTGAACGGACGGACTATATGCCAGCGGACGGCGCTGCAAAACGTCATAAACAAAATCACAGGTTGACCTCGACACGGCCCTCGGCACCGCCCTTCTGCAGGGTGGGGAGGAGGTAGGTGATGTCATCCCAGGGGTGGCGGTAGAGACCGGTGCGCAGGCGCTTCTGGTCGAGGTAGTGGGCAATGAGACCGATGGAGCGACCGAGCACGAACAGACCGTTGAGGACACCCATGCGCATGTAGTCCTCACACTCCTCGGGGGAGAAGGCACCGCAGTTGCGGAGGAGGTCAACAAAGCAGACAGCGACACAGCCGTCGACGTTGAGGATCAAGTTGTCCTTCTTGGAGGTTGTGACGGTCTCAACGGCGATAGCGTAGTCGAGCAGCTTGGTGCTGGGGAAGTGCTTCTTGACGAACTCCTTGACGAGCTCGACACGGAGATCGGGGTTGTTGCGGGACTTGACCTTGTGGCCAATACCGGGGATAAGCTTGTTCTCCTTGCGCATGGTGTCGACGAAGTCACGAGGGCTGAGACCCTTGTCGAAGGCCTTGGTGAACTCCTCAGCGGCACCATCCAGGGCACCACCGAAACGCGAACCGATGGTCAGCAGACCGGAAACGAGAGCACTGATAAGGTCCTTGCCAGCACGGGTGGTAATGATGGTGTTCATGGCACCGGAGACGGCGGGACCGTGATCGGCAGTGAGCATGAGAACCATCTCAAGGAACTTGCTGGCGTAAGGGGGCAGGCGGCGGCGGAACCACAGGAGAGACATGACACCACCAATGCCAATGTCCTCTCTGAAGACATCGGAGATGGGCATACCGGCGTAGAGCAGCTCCTGGCCACGGTCGTCGGAGATGGTGGAGATGAAGGCAGCGGGCTTACGGACGAGACCGAGCTCCTGGGCCCAGGAGTAGTCGATGGGGATCTTGGGCACAATGGGCTCGGGGGCGGGGGTGATGCTGCCCTTCTGGAGCTCAGCGTCGTAGACCTGCTTGAGGGTCTGGGGGAGGTCCTCGAAGGTCTCGGGGACGTAGATGCCAGCTTCACGCATGGCCTTGTTCTTGGTGACAGCAGTCTCGAGATCGGAGTTGGCGGAGGCACCGGCGTGGCCGAACTGCACCTCGGTCTTGAACAAGCTTGCGCAGGTTCCGATAGCCCAGGCAACGATGGGCTTAGTGATGGTGCCGTTCTTGATGGCCTCGATCACACGGTACTCCTCAACACCACCGACCTCACCGAGCAGCACAAGGATCTTGCACTCGGGCTCGGCCTGATAGCGGAGCAAGTGATCGATGAAGGTGGTACCGGGGTAACGATCACCACCAATGGCAACACCCTCGAACACACCGTCGGTGTTCTGGGAGATAATGTTGTTCAATTCGTTGGACATACCACCGGACTTGGAGACGTAACCGACGGAACCCTTGCGGTACAGCTTGGAGGCGACAATGTTGTCCATCATACCACCAGTGTTACCGATCTTGTACGCACCGGGCTTAATACCACCAACAGTAGCGGGGCCAATAATGGTGATGCCCTTCTCCTTGGCGGTGACCATAATCTCACGAGCACGCTTTGGTGGTCGTTAGCAATACATTCGCGATAAACACGCGAGAGGCAGAACTTACACGCTCGGGCACACCCTCGGCAATAATGGCGATGGAGCGGATCTGGGGGTTCTCCATCAACTCCATAGTGGAGGTGTAGACAGAGCGAGAAGAGGCGAAGTTGACAACAGTATCAACGTCGGGGTGCTTGGCCATGGCCTTCTCAACATCCTGGTAGACGGGAAGGAGGGTCTCGCTGGTACCCCAGTACATCTTGCTGACGAACTGACCACCGAAGGTGTAAATAATACCCGCTACGGAAGGAGTGGAGCGCTTGCAGATGAAATCAAAGTCGAGCATGCCCTGCACGGCTCGGGGTTGCATACCACTGATCTCTTGTTAGTGTCTCATGTCGAGGTCGGAGAAGAGTCCCAAGAGTCCCATGACTTACTAAACGAAGCATCGTGTCTTGTTGTGGAAAAGGCTGTGTTGGGTGGGCGAGAGGACACGGCTAGGAGGGGCGAAGCGGGTGATGTTGTCGTTGGCAGACTGCACGCCGTTGCCAGCGGAGAGAGTAGAGGAGGGCATGATGAATCTAGGTTGTGATTAGCATGCGGGTTGGATTTCGAAGCAATTGTCCAATAAGTGCAGGCAATTGTAAAGAAGGCTGTTTGGAGGGGTGTGTGTATATGCGGAAGAGCATTGGATAAGAGAGAGAGAAAAAATTGTAGAACTCACTTTATGCGTTAAACAAGCCGCTGCGAAATTAGAGGAAATAGAGAAAAGGGAGAAAGAGGGAATGAGGTAGTAAAGGAGAAGGGGGCAGAAGAAGCAGCTGTTGAGAAAAATCCGCGGGGTGAGATACTCGGAGTACTCGCAGATACACCGTACAGCTCGTCCCAGACCGCTGGATCCGCAGAACAGCTCAACACTTGGCAGTCCCCAAAGTACCGGGTACTGACGATACCGTACCCACTTTGTCGTGTAAGCCTAATACATTACCAATACAAAGAGTATGGGGAGATGTTGATGTTGAGGTACATGTTTCTGTATTGAATAATATATGTAATATTGACATTTTGAAGGGTATAACTATAGTCCTTATCTTGTAGTATTCAACCTGTAATATCTACGTATCTACTAAATTGAACGATCAAATGTGCAAAAAAAAAAGAGTATCGGTATAGAACCTCGGAGACCGAATCGGGATTGTAAATGCCCATGTAAAAATCCCAGTCTATCAACTCAACAAACCTCCAGGCGGTGTCGGAGGGACCAACAAGTACTCCGTACACCTCCATACACCTCAAAATAGGTACAAACAGGAACAAATAGGAACAAATAGGAAACAAGTGGCGCCACCAAAAGTACCCAATACGCTTTCCGTACTCCGATTCCTCCGTTTCCGTATGGAGATTTGTGGAGAATTTCCCAACGAAGGGCATCTCTTTCCTTCCCACCCCCCCCCACCTTAGGATCTTCTGTTCTGGTCTGTTCCTCAACAGGTGGGACCTGCCGAGTTGTACGCTGTAATCTCCAGAACAACTTTTTTTTTTTGTGTACGCTGTACACTACAGTACACTTCCAGAACCAATTCCCACCTTTCCCATAATCTCTCTCTTTCTTACCTTCAGTTCAAAATAATCCCCCTCCTTTTTCCCCTTCCTCTTTCTCTCTCTCACACATCTCTCCCTTAATCCAATCATCACATCATGTCCGCCAAATCTATTCTCGAGGCCGACGGCAAGGCCATCCTTAACTACCACCTCACTCGCTCCCAGGTGATCAAGCCTACCCCCCTCCCTGCCTCCGCAACACACAACCCTCCTGCCCGCCTCGCCTCCCTTCACTTCCCCGATGACAAGGCCGTTAAGGATGTCCTCGACCAGGCTGAGGTCTCCTTCCCTTGGCTCCTGACCCCCGGCGCTAAGTTCGTCGCCAAACCCGATCAATTGATCAAGCGTCGGGGTAAGAGCGGTCTGCTCGCTCTGAACAAGACCTGGACCGAGGCCCGGGACTGGATTGAGGCTCGTGCCACTAAGGATGTAAAGGTTGAGACCGTCACTGGTGTCCTCCGCCAATTCCTGGTCGAGCCCTTCGTGCCTCACCCCCAGGAGACCGAATACTACATCAACATTAACTCCGTTCGTGAGGTAAGCTTTCCCCGCAGTTTCGAGTCCAATCGAAGAAAAATGGAAGCTAATGGTCCAATTCTAGGGTGACTGGATCCTCTTCACCCACGAGGGTGGTGTTGACGTCGGTGATGTCGATGCTAAGGCCGAGAAGCTGTTGATCCCCGTCAACCTCAAGCAGTACCCCTCCAACGAGGAGATTGCCGCGACCCTGTTGAGCAAGGTCCCCACGGGTGTTCACAATGTCCTGGTTGACTTCATCTCTCGCCTGTACGCCGTCTACGTTGACTGCCAGTTCACCTACCTCGAGATCAACCCTCTGGTTGTCATCCCCAACGCTGATGCCACCTCCGCTGAGGTTCACTTCTTGGATTTGGCCGCCAAGCTCGACCAGACCGCCGAGTTCGAGTGCGGTACCAAGTGGGCTGTTGCTCGCAGCCCCGCAGCCCTGGGCTCTCCCATCCTCGCTTCGGCTGATGGCAAGGTCAGCATCGACGCTGGCCCGCCCATGGAGTTCCCCGCCCCCTTCGGTCGTGAGCTGTCCAAGGAAGAGAAGTTCATCTCCGACATGGATGCCAAGACCGGTGCCTCGCTCAAGTTGACCGTCCTCAACGCTAGCGGCCGTGTGTGGACCCTCGTCGCCGGTGGTGGTGCTTCCGTCGTCTACGCCGACGCCATTGCCTCCGCTGGTTTCGTCAGCGAGCTTGCCAACTACGGTGAGTACTCTGGTGCCCCCACCGAGACCCAGACTTTCAACTACGCCCGCACCGTGCTGGACCTGATGCTGCGTGCCCCCACCCACCCCGAGGGCAAGGTCCTCTTCATCGGTGGAGGTATTGCCAACTTCACCAACGTTGCCAGCACCTTCAAGGGTGTCATCCGCGCCATCCGCGAGGTCGCCCCCGTCCTCAACGAGCACAAGGTCCAGATCTGGGTCCGCCGTGCCGGTCCCAACTACCAGGAGGGTCTCAAGAACATCAAGTCCGTCGGTATCGAGCTTGGCCTCGACATGCACGTCTACGGACCCGAGATGCACGTCAGCGGCATCGTCCCCCTTGCCCTCCAGGGCAAGAAGAGCGACGTCAAGGAATTCGGCGCTTAAACAGTTTAATCCTTATTTGATGTTTGTTCTTTGCAGCGTGTGGCCGTTGCATCGGTTTGTGGTATAATGCATGGCATGATATGACTTGTTTTTTGCGGGATTCCGGGGGAGGTCTGCGGATGTAGATATCACCCCGGCGTCTGTCGGTATGGCGTTAATTCCCGCCCGGGCGAAAAGACCCGGTCCTTCTGGTGTTGACGTACATGATTCTCCGTTGATTAGATTTCATTTTCTTATGTTCACTCCCGGCGGATTTAGATCGTGTGATGTCCCGTCGGATAATATCAATGATACGAGACATTTATTGTCCCAGAATTATTCTATTATATGTAAATGTGAAGTGGATAGATCAGATAATATATATGTGCAGTCAGCTACGATATGTTCAATGTGAGTTGAATATTTGAAAACAAAACTAAGAACAACACCGTCGCAAAAATACTAGTGTAATTTATTACACAGACATACCGCATGTAATTTTGAATAAGCTTAAATCCAGCCCTGGAGAACCCAGGAGATAAAACAAGCTCCCGCATCAGACTCCACACAAGCTCTCTGCACCCCAGATTAACAGGGACATCAGGTCCCGCGATCAGATCCAAGGATAAAGTACGGACCGTGCTGGAGTTGGGGACCATACCGAGGTGTGGACGTGACTTCCGCTGCCCCGAGATTAGGGCAAGATAAGCCATCGGACGAGCGGGGACTAACTTGGACTTATATTGAAAAAGGATTAGTGTCTATAGGGCTTGGATTAGTGTTGGAGAGTGGCCTACTACGATATAACAGGCTCGTGTTGTTCTTTATTGCATGGAAAGTTTGTCAACGTGGGTGGAAGGCCCAGCATAGTTCAACATACGCGTGTAATTTGATTTCAAAGCTTGCAAGCTGCGGTTATAGAGCAGTAGAGCTCTAGAGGGATGCAATTATTAGTGTATAACACCATAGAATGATCACGTTTCTGGCCCCTGTTATGTACCAGACTGAGGGTGATTTCTCTGTTTTAGACATGCTCTTCTTTGCTTTGGGAATGCGTTTTATATTGACATGTGCCCGGGTCACATTATATAGCAGGTCATGAATAACCTATAGAGCTATGTAGAGTCTGTCTGCATGTGGTATATTGTTAGGGAAATAGAATAATCGCTCAATGGGTTCGAAAGGGCTTTGTCTGGATTTAAATATATACTTGCTACATACCTAGGTATCTCTCGTAGGGTATTTCCTCTGCCAGGTGGGGCTTGCCTATTCACCTAAACCCTCACGATAGGCACGACGACGTCATCATCAACGTCGACGCGGTGGCGATGGGGTCCCGTGGGGATATCCAAAGCGCATTAAAAGCGGAGATCCGATTGAATGATCTGGGAACTCCACGTTCGTTCCTTGGGATCCAAGTCGAATTTCATGCAGACGGTTCTATTTCCAATTCACCAGCATCAGTACATTCAGAAGGTTCTGTCCGACTTTTGCGTGGAGGCATGCCAGCTGAAGAGCACACCCATGAATTCAAAGCATGTCCTGAATTACCGTCCAGATGAGAAAATTTCGGACGAAGAAGCAAAAGCGCGTTATGCGACCGCTATTGGCTCATTGATGTATCTCATGGTTGGCACACGGCCTGACATTGCCTTTGCGCTGGGGACGTTGAGTCGCTTCACATCTCAGCCGCAATCACACCACCAGGACGCCCTGCAGCGCTTGCTCCGATACGTCAAAGTCACGCAGAGTCATCGCATTATTTACCACAGTGGACAATTGATCGGATACACCGATGCCGACTTCGGTGGCTTTGTCGTCACTGATGGAGCTCTACTCCACGTCCGGTTATGTGTTTCAGCTCGCAGGAGCACCGATATCCTGGTCGTGGGGAAGTAGCCACATCAACGACCCATGCCGAATACGTTGGGCAGTACAATGCAATTTCGCATCTGCAGTGGCTCTGTTCCTTATTGGCGGAAGCGCATCTGTATCGGTCTCCGAATACCAACATCATGGTCGTCGGTCGACAACCAGTCCGCCATTGCACTCTCTTGCAATCCCAAATTTCACAAACGCACCAAACTCTTCAATGTGAAATTAAAAATATCAGCGAGCAGTGCCGAACACAGGGGAGATTGGGCTGCAATATGTTCTTACTGGGGAACAGGCCGCTGACGGCCTCACGGAGCCTTTAGGGCCGTCACCCTTTGCCAAGTTCTGTAGTCTCTTAGGAATCGAAGCCCCAGAGACTCGGAGGCAAAATGTGTAAGGGCGCAGGCGCTCTTTCCACTTGTTTTCCGCAACAGGTTTGTAAGTGGTTTTACCGAGGCCTGATTGCTCAGCGCGACGTCAGTATCGCCTTGTCAGCGAAGCGATCCTGAGGGGGAATGCTGTGATATGAGGCTGGCGCAGATCAGGAACAAAGCCGCACCATCGGAATTAATTCTCGAGGTGTCCATACGCAGAAGCAAGTCGATTGAAAATCAATTTGGAGCTCATGCTGTATATATAGCCTCACATTTTCCCTCTGGACGATAATGAAGAATATACCTCTGAACTACAACAGATATAAGTAATGGCGAGGGGCTTCGTTTGTAGCAAAATATTTCGTTCCCAACGTCTATGTGATATTATACTGATCCCATTGTTTCCATTGCGAATTGGAGCTCAACCCAAGCCATCCGGGCGCTTCACTGGACTCCTAGGATGCCACACTATTCGGGAATGTTAAAGTGACCGGAATGCGAGCCGACCAAGTGCTACAGAATGTATCTGAAGGACCTGTTCTCCTCATCCGTCAAGTCCACCTGGAGTGCAACTTCATCCGTACTAAGGTTGACTCGACGAACTTCCTCGGGATCAATTTTGACACCCTGCTCCTTATCCCGGCGAGCGTTTTCCCACATAAGATAAAACCGAAACACGATGACTAGACCGATAGTAACCGCGTAGCAAACCAGGATTGTAGTATAGGCGGTCTGGGCACAAAACACATTAGCAGTCGGCTCGTCTACTTCCATTCTAGAAGAGGGCTATACATACGTGATAGTTAGGTGCTTCCTCTGCAATGAAGAATTGCGGTCCGGCGAGATTCCCCGCGCAATAGCCCAGGAATATCATGGCCATGACTGTCGATTTCTTTGTGAAGCCAGCGATGTTACTCGCTGCCAGTGATAACATCAACGGGAATGCCGGGGAAACTGCCATGACAAGCCAGAAACCGGCGAGCCGCGGTAACTTGTCAGAGGACGGCAGGAGCTTCACCATGAGAATTCCAGCCATTGCCATAAGGAAAATAAAGACAAGATTGAGCAGGCGGGACTTCCGAATTGTGGAGCTTAGTACGGCCGACAGAAGAACCGTGACCAACTGGAAGGCAGATGCCGGTAGTCCCATCAGGATTGTCTGAAACTTGTCGTAGCCGAAACCATTAATAATTAGGGTATTGAACTGAGTATGTTGTTAGGCTTGTAGATTCCTACTTGATAGGATGTGATGCTTACGCTTGTGGTGCCTCCATTGGGCACACAAATGACAAACGAGAACAGGAAGAACCACCAGGACTTGATATCCTTAAGGCTCTCCATGAACTGCCTCCCGTCCCAGGACTTGGTTTGTGTAGTTCTTTGGAACTTGTAAGGACGTAGTGCAGCAAACTTCCGTTCAGAAGTCGAAAGAAAGCTGGCGGTTTCCGGGGAGTCGGGTAAGTAGAAAAATGTCACAATAGACCACGCGACTGTAATGAGGCCGGAAAGAAGGAACAGAAGCTTGGGGTATTCAGCAATTGACCTCCATCAAAACGTTGAGGGCATCTAACCTTCCATTGAGGCAAACTTCCCTCATAACTCAAAAGGGCGTAGGCAACTAAAGACCCGATAATGCTGGCAATCGCATTCCCTGCAAACCAGATGGAATGTCGCGAGACGTGCTCTCGAGGGGTATACCACATCCCCGTAATCAGGGAGAATCCGGGACTAATAGCGCTCTCGAATACACCCAGAAGCGCTCGGAGTGCCATGAGGCTCGCATAGTTATTGGTCACAGCATGGAGGCTCAAAATAACACCCCAGAGGAAACTGCACTTGTGAGCTTAACAGAACTCTCCAATATGATGATCTTGTTGGCTCACATCAACACGCTGAGATATTTTCCCAGTGGAAATCGCACAAAGCCGAGTGAGACCGGGTAGGATGCGACAAGGTAGCCGATATAGAAAATGCTGGAAGTCCAACTATATTGTTGGCCAACAAGGTTCTGCTCGCACAGTCAATGGGAGATACCAAGTTCGGGTTATTGTGAGGGTGCATACAAGGTCTTCACGAAGTCCGAGTATCGCACTGTATGCAAGACTGGTCTCTATTTCGGTCGGTCACGTTCAATCCACAGTCTTGGCTGGAAATTTTGACATACTATCAAGATACTGAAGGCCGTAAGAGGTGATTAAGATAGGCATTAGACTGCCAACCGAGTAAGAATTGAATTCCAAATTGTCAAGAGAGGGGTGTGTGGTATTTACTGCCAATCGATTTTCCTGATCAATTTCTTCTCGTCTTCTGGATCAAGAGTCTCGGTCGTGCCAGATTCTACCAACATACTTGCCCTTTTTGTATCGGTTCTGATGTTCGCAATCTCGTGGGACCGGTCCTTTGCCTCCATTATAGAATGTTGAGATATGACTTAAAGCCACTGTGAGGAAACAATAAAAGAAATATGTGCGAAAATAATTATTGCGTGTCGTGAGAAAGGGATGGTGGTGTGCCATTTTCTTCTATATATAATCAGAGAACCCGGGGAAGGTAAGAGGAACAGATAACGGGGAAATACAGATAGTCAACACAGTTCGGTTGTTAAATCTGGACTCCTCGCGCTCCGGGCTTGGATCTCTCCTTCTCTCCTTGATAGCCAGCTGGATTGCGATTGGTCAATTTAATCGATGGAATGCCAAGTCGGTGAGGACCCCGATCATGACTACGCCGTAAGGGTAAGTGACAATGCTGATGATATAGCTCTGGCTCTAAGCATCGCTCCTCTGTGCCATACTTCTGAATGATTTGGATACATGGAGAACCAGCTGTTTCTTTGGAGTTGCAATTGCAAATTGGTGGAACTAGGTGTTTATCATCCGCTGGGGGTAGATACCGTGCGTACACATCTTGTGTATACCAAATAGCCCGAACTATGATTTGGCCATAGAGAAGCCGATAGAGCCAATGAACTTTCTTTGGCTGGTGTATCTTCTGATCTTCAACCTCACACTGGATCTTGAAGAATTGATGGTTTACCGCGCGTTCAAAACTGTAGAGTACCACTAGTAAATCATTATTTGAGACCTGAAGATATTGCTTGGTTAGCCAGTGCGCGCTCTCTGTGCGGAAAGTTGCGATCTCGTTTAGATGAAGGTCCTGCGATATGTACTATAGAAACCGCTCTGGGCAATCATCGATCCACTCCTTTTGTATAATATGGCAAGGGAGCGAAGAGGGGATCTGCCTATCTCTCTTCTGAATTTCTCCATTGCTGATCCTTTTCCGCGATAGTGCGAGCAAAAAACAACTCGTTTCCAACGTTAGAGCATCTTTCTCCATCCTTGCTCAGCTTTCTCGCGGTCCTCTTTAGCTTCGGCGGGAGTACGGCGGCGTTGGGGGGACCCGGTGGCATTGCGGCGTGCTTGGGCGACTTGATCTGCGAGAATTGGCCGGGCATACTTTAAGATATTTATATTGATATTCCAGATGCAGATCGTGTTTTTTGTACCTGGAAAAACAACCTCGATTGCAGTCATCAATGCTTGCCCTTTATCGGTAAGAATCGTACGCGGAGGGGCAAGTCTAAGGGAATCGTAACCTTCTGCTAAGCAGCCTAACATAACTTCGTATGTATCGTTCTTTTCATCTCGCATAAAGGCAAAATCAATATGTAAGGTTGAGTCAGTGGCAGCAATCCACACTATCAAGAGGTGGAAGCCCGTATCGATTCGTCTTATACGTACAATCTGTAGATATCTCTCAAGGGTTCTTCTGAAGCATTGCGACTTACTTACTCCTTATATGATTAGCATAGCATGGATTTCGATTTGTAATAATTATTAGATGGTTCTTGTATTCTCGATCTTTTGGATAGATATATATTGTTAGACCTGTATTTTTTTTACTTAGAAATGCTTAGAAAATATATTATCATGTAAGCTCATGTAAACTTGTCGAGAAGAAACACCTGAAAATCGACATTTTTGCTAGAGAGTACGACATAGGGACAGACTTTTGGCTCCAAATGTAGTTGTTAGGTTACATGTAAACCAACGTTGCCCGAAATCTCGTCATGAGAAACTGGATCAATGATCTGCCTCAAGTTTTTGATTGAGATACTGCGTGATTGTTGCTCCTCTTTGACCGTATTTAGTATATTTTTCAGGATAGGGTCGGAGAGAGTCGCCAAAATCCACTCTAAATGGACAGGATCATGAGTTTCCATCCCAGCTATTAGTAGTGACCATTGGAACCGTTCCAGGAGCTGCACTGGCCCTGTCGCAATAGTGTAGTATGCAGTAGTGATAAGCTCGCTCAAGTTTCGCTGAATTTCATTGGGCATTGGAAGCTGGCCAAAATATGAGTCACGGCTGCGGTGAAAATATATTTGGATGGCGTGAAAAAATGTGACAGCCACCAAAGCCATGAGTGGAGGGGTCCTTCCCTGTCTTTTACATTTTGCAACAAAACGCGAAAGGGACCTGTATTCCTGTAAAAAAATTAGAGCTCACTGACAAACATGTATCCGTAAGAACAGATCAAGCCTTACGTCTTGTGCCCTAGCGAGGTTGCTTTTGATCGTTCTCGATGATCGATGTGCCTGGGACTCAACGGCCTGACTATAACAGTTGATATCATGATGTATGGATATTAACTCAAAATAGGTATTCAGAATATTCAACGGCCATTGCGTGCTAGTCATGTTGTCCGAGGCAGTGGTGTAGTCATCCGAAGATGTCAAGATAGACCTCGACAACTTCCAGACCCTATGCCGCTTCTCATGGCTCCCATTCACGTAGCTAGCGAAAGCGCCTCCGCAGCCGAAAAAATTGCAGAATCCATCCCGGTCGTAGAGATAAGTGAGGATTCGTGAGAGGAGCACGGTATCAGCCGACAAGGGCCCAGAACTTGCACATGACTCGTACAAACTATGGCCCTTGACGTAAGTGAGTACAGAAACACTCAGCTGGCGCAGATTCTGAAGATTGAGGGGAGAAATCCTCATCCAGAACATGTACATGTATAAGAACGACAGCATTGTGCCAACATGGTCTGAATGAGTCGAATGAGCCAAAGGGTTAAGCGCCGTGGTGAGTATTTGAGAGCCGTATTGAAAATGTTTCCATGACTCTTGTGGAGGATAGTTGCTAAGACCCAGATAGATGGCCAGTTCGTTATGGGAAATGGCAAGAAGAAAATGAAGAGCCATGGTATTCTGTAGTGCAAGGTCAAGGAACAAAAGGTGTGCTGATAACGCTGCCTCTCGGGTCGATTTGCGAGGCGCGAACACGGCACGATAAAATGATACCGCTTGTGAATCATTCCTTCCAAAAGAGGGAGCATAACTGGCCCCTATGTCGCTGGCAAATAAGACGGTCGCCGCTATGGCTTGGAAGTTGAGGAGTGACTGCGGGGAAAGCAACATAGAGGTTTGCGCATTCTTCTGTTCGACCGTGTCCGTTCCCTGAGCTGGGCCATTCAATTGATTGGTCGTCTCAGTGGTATCAAACCAAGGATTGAAGGCCCCGCTCCCAAGATAGTGATCATGGCCGGGGGCCGGTAATTCAACTATGCTATCACTGATTTCCTCAATCTGGGAAAGGTTGTCCGGGTTGTCTGGTTCATCTTGGCTCCGCCATATTGGAAGGATGGGTCGAGGAGTCCAAGCATTTCGGCTTTTGATAGGGCCGAGGCCCCGTCTTCTGGTAGACATGGAAGGCTGATGAGCAGGCCATTCACACCGCAGGTGAAGGCGAATACAGCGGCGGCATAGCGGATGTTGCTCGTCACATTTAACCTTTTTACTAATGCATGTTCGACAGCCTAGGCCACATGGTATCAGCTTGGTTGATTGTGGCTATCAGTACTAGTACTTACCACTCTTAGATCGGGGTCCACGCTCCGTTCGATGCCGACGAGTATTTGCACTGGTTTTCATATTTCTGATTAGGAGAGCGATAGATGGATAGGCCCTTGGGGGTGAAGAAGAGTGGAAGTGCCAGTCCAATAACACAACACAAGGAAAAAAGACTCAAAAGAGAACGTCGAGGTTTTCAGATCGGATTCTTTGTTGACAAAAATTGTGAATTAACTGTACGAATAATCCCAGGACAACATAATCAAGCAAAGCGGCAAATATTCTAGGCTCATTGAACTTATCGTGG